>BJFM01001695.1:54455-159473 GCA_016586285.1 Arothron firmamentum
TATATATTTATATATTTATATATATATATATACACACTTTGTGTCTCACAAGAAGATGGGGATTTGGGTAGATTTGCAGGCTTATCCAAGTTGGGTGATGAAGCACTTAATCACACAATGACAACTATATTGAAAATACAATTTATTACATTAAGTAATAAATACATACAAAGATGCAATTAACAGCATTTTCTTCTTTTTTTTTTAAATACCAAAACCAATGTTAACACATGAACAAATGCATTTGGCACACTGCCTTCCCTTGCTCACCCGCTCACGTGTTACAAGTGTCTGAAAAACAGACCAAACATTCAAAATCTACCTACCCTTGTACCAGCCATGCACTGTCTAGAATTAACCCGTGGGTCCTTTCGCATGCATAAATCAACAATTTAAATATGACAGCAAAATTAGGATCCCAAAAGTGGGGAATAAAAACGTACAGTTTCTTTCAATTGAATTCCAATAACCCACACAATACTCGTTTGACCCTCCAGAGTCATGAATTACTGTATTTTTTTTCTCTCTCCAGGAGCTTACATTTCCTTTTGTTTTTAGTTTTACTTCCTCTTCTCAGAGGAAACGCCATGCAAGTTATTATTATTTGTTTGAGACACGCTGTTAGTTGTTCTTGCAGCCAGGACCGTCTGCATCTGTAGCTAGGACCTTGCGTTTCTCTCCGTCTCAGCCAAGCACTCACGCACCAGCCCCCTGGCATGGATTATTCCTTTGAAGAAAGGAGAGTTTAGATGAGCCTATTAACCAGCAGCAGCATTGCACGTCAAGCCCTGGAACTGTTGAAAGCTTTACCTCTTTTCAGTCTTTCCATCGCACTCTTACTTCCAGCATATGTGGGCCTGATCTCCTTCCCAATCTCTTCAATGATGGCCAGCAGTTCTGCATATTTGTTCTGAGGCACTTGGCTGCCAGAGGAGCCCTGAGGTACCAGAAAAACATCAGCCTAGTTCAGTTCATATACAAAAAAACCAAAACCCACTGTGGGAAAAGAGTCCAAAGTGTAAACAGTGTAACCATATTGACCTGTGAAAAGCCCAGAGATGGAGGGCCATAGTCGCTCAGAAGGGGTCTGTAGGACTGCAGTGTGGCCAGGTTAGCAGCTGAAGCAGAGTGGAGGTTTCCAACTGTATAAAAAACACAAACACGCAGGAGACAAACACTGTCATTATTACTATTACCGATGATAAAATTATACTAAATCAAAATAAATTCCAGCAATCCTTGTTAATAACTGTGATTTTTCATTGATTTGAATATGTTGCAGTTATATTAAGAAAATAGTTTGGACTACAGTCATGTACACATTAAAATCCCAGCATACAACAGGATGTAATGATTTCCTGTCTCCCTTTCAACAAAATAAGAATAAAATAATAGCAAAAGACAATAACAATGTGCAGCAAAATGAAACTGTCAGTCCTAGACATTAAATTGGAAATGCCGAAAAAAACACGGCCCTTTTCACCTTTAAATAAAAGCGTTAAAATACATATTGGTATATTTATTACATCTGACTTATTAGAACAAAAAAGCGGTAAAACCCCTGAAATGTCCCGACAAATAAAGTTTTGGAACTTCCTCGTTATGACTCCCTGCGGTTCAGCTGGGGTGTAATTCTAGACCTCCACCGACAGGTGTCCTCGAAGAGTCGAAAAAATCTCACAGGCAGATCAATCAGCAGCTCCGACCGAGGAGCATCATGGAGGAAACGGAACAAGGCTGGCTCAAGAAGACACAACTGATACATTTTTGTCACCGTCTAACGGCACCCATCCTGCGGGACCAGGACCCCCGAAGACGGACAGGCACATTTTAGGAAACGTCTCCAACTCCTTTCTCATCTAAATCGTGGTTTTCCAGCGCCTGGCACCGCGGATGGCGCTCTTTTACATTAGTAATAATGGCGGATATGAATTAGCCTAGCTCCCACGATCTGACCCTATATATATAACTGGACAAAAACTACAGACACGGTCTTTCTCCAGGTATTCTCCGAGACCCCGAATTTAACACTCGATTTAACGGACGGATACTTTGATTTTGCCCGGTTTTTTCTCCTTACCCTGGTTCCCAGAAGTTCCTGGAATGAGCTGATGGACATTGGGTTTATAAGACATTCCCAAAGACATTGTAAATTAAAGAAATAAAAATGACCCGAAATTCAGTGAAGCGTCTGTCTCTCACTTTTTGTTTACAACAGCGGCACCGGCAAATATGGCCGTCACTTTATATTGACACCCACTGTGCTTTCTAACGCGGGTACATATTCATTACGAATTATGAACTAAAACTGTTTATGCGTGATTTCCGCGGAATTTACACGCAATTTCACGCACACTTGACACAATCACTTAGCGTCAGACGGGAGCTCCGCTCAAAAAAACGCACTTTTAAGGCACTTTAGGGGGAAAAAAGTATGGAAATTATAAAAATAACACACTTCTGCCATTCTGCTCCAAAGCGTCCTGTGACATTTTCGCGACACATTTCTGGCAGATTAAGATTTATTTTATTTTATTTTACACGTAACCGCCAACTTGGAGGGTTTTAAGATTGAAGTTTAAACAGTAGTTATTGAGTCAAAAACGTGCTTCTAACGTAGGTGAAAGAACGGAGCCTTTTAAAAGAACAACAAAAGCGGGCTCGGTTACCTGTCTTTGTCTGAGGGGGCGCATCCATTTTTCCATAAATAAAACAGCGAGAAGCGGACGGTCCGGGCTCCAGTGTGTCAGGACCCGGGGCCTCTGATCAGCAGCGGCGGGCCCCAGCACAGGAGCTGATAAGAGGAGCCGGCGGATGGCTGGATGAAGGGGTTTTCTTTTCAGGTTTGAACTAATTTTCTTTAATGAGCTAATAGGTGGAGGGGAAATCACGAACCTACCAAAAATGTTAGTAATTTCTAAAGTTTTTTTTTTTTTTTTTTTAATAAATTACTGTAATAATTGCGACAGATTTAAAACTGGACCTCAATTTGTAGAAAAGGAGAATGGACACATTAAGTTACTTTTTTTTTTTTTTTTAATGCTTTGTTCATTTAAAATTAATGATTAAGCCCTGAATTACCCTTTAAAGAAACAAAGTGACAAAATGAAGTTTCAAAAAGAGGGAAGCAGGACTATACCAAGCTTTATTGAGCATTGCACTCATACATATATAGAGGTCATACTGAATATTTGTACAACTGTCAGTAGTGCAACCCGTGCAACAACAAGAGGGGGAAAGTCCTTCAAGTGTTTTTCCTTCAGAGGAACAGAAACGACCACCAACTCTGCAGCTTTTTGTTCAGAATATCAAAGACAAAATGGAAATGATGGTTGGTTTCTCTGACATTTGGACATTCAAGTTCAAAGATGAAACTTCCAATTAGTGCGCAGTAATTTTAGTGCTTTTAAGTGTACGAGATGCGATGTATGTATGTATGTATGATACAATGGATTCCTATTACACTTGTATTTAAATGCATCGATTGAAAGCAGAATGCACATTTAAATACCATGAAGAACTCCACAGGTTTAAGATGTGCAATTGACAGAATAATCGTTTCTGTCCCAGCTGGTGCACATCCACTGAACAAGTCAACAACCCTTCTCAACAACATTTCAGACAGGTTTGCTCACCGTGTTACACCAGAGTTAAAGAGGGAGCATTCGAGTCATGGTCATGCTTTTCAGACCCCCGAAGTCTGATTATTTTCTGTTTTTCCATAAAGAGGATCTTGATGTATGAGGTCATCCCCTGAGATTTTTTTGTTTGTTTTCAAATATTGAAAGAAATGAGCAGTTTTGTTTTGTTTTTTTTTTAAATGAAATTAATGTTTAAAAAATCCACAAGTGGTAGTTTTTGACTGACATGCACTTGCTATTTCTACAAGAGGTCGCAGCAGAGAGCAGTTTAGAGAAGAGGTGAGACAAAGACCAAAGCACATTTTCACTTGATACTCAAGTATGAGAACAGTGGGGAGAAGTCTGCTTTTGAAAACCAACCCATATTTTGTTTGCAAAATAAGGGTTGAAATTATTTGACATGAAGCATCTTGCATTTTTAATATTTTTTCAGGAACTCTTTGAACAGATGTACAAGGCACAGTTACAATCTGGCTGTTTGAGGACATTTTTTAAATTGGGCTTGTAAAATAGGGTTGGGGATAAATCTACCCATTCTCTATTTCAGCGACATTAAAAACAAACTGACATTCAGTTCAAGGTACCTGGCATGTCCAAATCTCTCTTGACTGCGGGAAGG
The DNA here is from genome assembly GCA_016586285.1 of Arothron firmamentum. Lineage (NCBI taxonomy): Eukaryota > Metazoa > Chordata > Actinopteri > Tetraodontiformes > Tetraodontidae > Arothron > Arothron firmamentum. The sequence continues at coordinate 58,716 of BJFM01001695.1, forward strand.
ACGCAGATGGGACACACACACACTTAAGGGACGTGACAGTTAAGACAGACGGGAAAAAATGTTATCTGGAACTGGTACAATGTGAAGACCCCACCTGACAAAAACAGGAATAAAACAGAATAAAGGATGTTAGACTGAACGGAACTGGGTGACAAGGTCAATGGAGCCTGAAGAGAATTTGGTCTTTTGAGCACCTACAATAATTTCAGAGAGTTCAGAAGAGAAGCACACACCTCTTCATACCTTTTACTGAACAAATTGCAAATCTTCATTTCCTCCATTTCAAACAAAGATTTCTATTAACGACAAATGAATCAGTTTTTTAAATTTTATACAAGCATCAGATTGTAGCTCAGCAGTAAATGTCATTTTTGAACCTCCAAACACAGTGGTCTTTGTCTCATCCACCTTTTTCTCTGATCCCGGTCTTTGTTTCATTACATAAAACAGAGAGAACAGCCACAGTTCAAGGGTTCCTCTCGGGTTCTTCTCGAGAAATATATCAAATCTTTTCACTCTGAATGTCAGAGGACAATACATCACCCATCAAAGCTGTCTAGGTGAAAGCAAAAGCTCGAGATTTAAAAATAAAAAGCAGACCCTGAAATGTTTTCGCTGTCCAGCCACCACTTCTCGATCTGAGGTCGTCACAGCTTGGTGTTGCACTTCTGACCCCTGACAGAGACACTGTGGGGGTGTAGGGGTGCAGAACAAGGAGGCATTGGTCCTGAAGACTGCAGTGCAGATGTGAGGGACTGGTAATCAGATCCCTTCAGACTGACGAGGTGGTGGAGGTGGAATCGGCTCCGCTGAGCAGCTATAGGCTAGGTGCATGACAGAGGCTCTGAGGGTGGAGCTGCAGCCGTTTCTGCTGCTCCTGCACAGCCAGCTGCTGGGACTGGTCCGATGTGGAGAGCTTGTTGATTAGCGCAGACACGCAGTTTGCTGGAATGATCAGTCCTGTGAAAGAAAAACAAAGATGGGTATGTATTGGCTTACATTTAATGTCACTGTCAATTCTAGAATTTCCAGTTGTGGAAAGATCAAACAGGAAAAACAGGTTAAAGCAAACACCAAAGCTATTATATTAGCTTTATTACTCACTAGAATGTCACTCTTACGCCTCCAATGAGGAAAGTTCTTTCCCAAATGTTTTTTTTTTAAACTTACCAACTATTCTCTGTCCGTCTTCAGTTCTCAGCCGGACAATCTGCACTTTGACGTTGGTTCCACTGATGGGTGTGAGCACCAGCTCCACCTCGTTCCACACGCTGAGCACAGAGCCGCAGAGAACGTAATAGGTCCTACACCGGAGCCCGACTTCACACTGCAGGCCCACTGACGCTTTCTTGCAGTTCCCTCTCCTGGAACCAGAACAGAACTATCATTTACACAACTGAAAGACAACAGATATTTCCTTCAAATATTCTCACGCTTTGCAATTTACTCTTGACTCATGTAAATTAGTGTGTGTAGGCCTTCATTACGCACTAATGTAACATATAAGCAAAACAAAGATAAGTATATTAAGATCATTAAGAGATCAAAAAGATAAGATAAGATCATTAGAGATCAAAAAGCCCACATACCAATATGCATGAGAACATATTTGTGCTGACGATTTGTACTGGTCTGTCCAGTGCTGTTTGGCATCTTCTGACAGGACCTAACAGCATTAGGAGTAAAAAATATAGATCAGGCAGTACTGTTCACAGCACTTTTTATGGATGTATGTTTTATCACCTTTTTAAACCTCTTCTTGATGTCTGCGTATGTCTCCAGTTTGAGCTGTCTGCCAGTGTTGGGCCTGTACACGAGGAAAAGCCTCTTCTTGGTGTTCACCTCTTTCACCAAGATCGCTGTTTTCTTATTGTTCCGCATCTGAAAAAAAATTCCTTTAAATATTTCCACTTGTGCCAGAAGTTGTATTTTAAGCTGCGTCTGTCCCTACCCTGCAGCACAGGAGCTGCATGTATTTCTGATATATTAGAATTAAAATTCAGACTTGTTTCTGAGATGAAGAGCTTCTTCTGCATACCTGAACATAGAAGCCATCATCTGGACCATTTTGATCTGCCCAAATGTGGGTTGCCTCCTCCCAGGACATTCCCCTCTCCACACTCACCTAGTCAGAAAAAAATAAAATAAAAACTCATTTAACGTTGCTGCATAATATCGACACCATGTAACCATAATACTCAAACTAAAATACTGCTACTCAGACATACAGTGTGGAGCTCCACATGTCCAGATGTGGTATAGCCTGGTGTCAGGAATTTCCTGCAGTCCACCTTTTTCACCTTCTCATCTCCAGAGCCCAAATCTACAGCAGGAAGACAGTTATCACCATCCCATGCTGTGATTCATCATGAATGCTACAAAGAAAAACTGTCTTACCAAGAATCCCCATATCATATCTGCCGTTCCTCTTTGCTTCTTGTATGACTGCTGCCAGTGTGTCAGAGAAATACTGGAACAAAGCGTTCTGCTGATGGACCTCCATGCCCAAAATACGGTTCAGGAACTTGCCGATGTTGTTGTAGTCTGCAGCCGTGTGTAGACCAGTTTATGTGTAATTGTATGTATATTAACAGCAACAATAAATAAAACCTTAAGCATTAAAAATATACCTTTGTCAAGCGTTAATATGCCGGACATGTCCTCCACATTTATGAGGCCCACACCTATTAAACCACTTTGAATTTCTGCACAAGATAAACACCATCATTACTCACAAGCACACAGGAAACGCTAATTAATTCTCAATGATTCAATGCAGTAGAAGCTGTACCTTTGAAAAAATCTCCTCTGAAGTCCGAGGGTGGAGAAACTAATGGAGAATCTAATTTCACAATAGATTTCATCACAATTTCCAAAGCATTTCTGCCATACTGTGAAAAAAAACCCAGATACGGGTCAGTCACTGGCAAACTAAGCAAACATGACAAATTCTTTCATTTATTTACCCACCTTGTTGTCAAAGTTAAACCTGCTGAGGTCTCTGGTTTCTGTCGCTCGTCTGTCTCCGTGTGTGAGAGCACCCTGTCACAAAAAAACGCAAAAGTGTCATATTTCATCTTCCTTAAAACGATTTAGAAATCCAAATAAATGCGAGTCATTATTACCAGGCTCTCTAATCTTTTAGCAACAATGGAAGCAAATCTCTGCTCTCCTGCAAGCTCTGATATCAAGAAGACGTACTCTGGAGCTGTGACTTGGTTTGACCTGTGAGTTCTCCCTGTGAATAAACAACAGCTTTGAGATGTTTCATCAGCCATCAGGCTGGAATTGGCTCTCTGACGGGTACAGGAGGAATCCTTCTGGTTACGGATCATTTTGGTGTCATTCTATCAACTGACCGAACTGCTGTATGGCTCTGTCAGCACTCCAAGGCAGCTCTAATGTCATGTGGACTCTTCTCCTCTGGTTCTTTACTCGACGGTCAGCTTGCAAGGAAATACCTGAGCTGGCGGCTTCTGAGATGATGGCAATGTTCTGTTTGAGAGTCAGGTATTTGTTGATGATGAAACAGGAAATATATGACACATCTACTTCTGGAAAACTCTCTGACTACCTTCTCTCCATCCATGAACCTCTGCTTCTCTGTCAAATTGAGGATTTCCACTGGGACATCGAGTTCTGAGCGGGACTCATAAGTAATGCTTCCATCGTCATTGCTCACCACGCGACCTTTCCGACCAGTCATCTGCAATAGAATATCGTCTTTTCACTAACTTGGCATACTACTTAATAAAAATAAACTCTCAATCACAAATTAAGACAAATAAGGACAAACAATGCATATGGAAAATCAAATCCCTGATACCTCAGCCACATTTTCAGGGCCCCCCAGTTCATCTATTAGCTCATCCAGAGTGTTAGGAGGAAGATGCTCGGATAACTTCTCCAACTGATCCAGTAGTTCTCTCTTCATGATCTGGGCACTTTCCACTGCATCATGACTTCTTGCAGAGTTTTCCCGACTCTCTGCTTTAACTAGAGAGAAGACAACAATATTACCTCCACGTCTGAGAATCCGTTTCTGCATCTTAGTTTGGCAGCTTGCTTACCTGGGGCAGGTGTGCTGGGAGGAATAACAGGTGTGGTAAAAGAAGGTCTGGTGGAGCCCAGACCGGAAGCTAACAAGGCACTATGAATGGAGTCTGGATCAATACTCTTCCGTCTCTTTTTCTTCTTCTCTTTTCCTTTCTTTGGTTCCTTCCTAATGAGCCATGGATCTAACGGAGGAAATGAGAAGCTCTGCTGTAGGAACACCAGGACATTAAATATTTTAACTTAAAATAACCCAAATTCTTACCATCTTCTTCATCATCATCAGACTCATCTCTGAATGGATTGAAATCATCGTCCTCATCGGCAGAGCTGACAGATTTGAAGCTGTCATCACTGTCTTTATCAGACTCTTTGTCCGAGTCCTCTCCCAGGCTCTCGTCTGAACTGGTACCCGACAGACCGCCATGCTTGCGGGGTTTCTTCTTCTGTTGCTTCTTAACGTCAGTACCTGATAGTGTCAGAAATACCGATCAAAGGGTCAGAAAGGGTCAGCTTACAGCCTTATAGGCACCAACTTCAAGGACCTCTGACCTTTCCGTTTCTTGCCCTTCTGTTCTGTTTTTGCTGCAGTGTCATCGCAGGGAGAGGGTGTTTTCTTTGCCGACAGGTCAATACCCAGCAAGCTATAAAGCTTCTGCCTGTCAGGAGCTGGAAAATGCTTCTCAACCAGGGCCTGCAGCACACCCCTACGAGTAAAAAAACATCTTTTAGATAAAAACCTTTTCTATGACGGGAAAGAGAATTATCTTAGGTTATCCATACTTTGCAGTTGACACAAAGTCATTGAGCTCTCCTCCTCCTTCCTCCAAGGCCTCAAGTGTTCTTGCTTCACCAGTGGATTGCAGACCAATCACTACACACTGCACAGGAAATGTTTAACAAAAGATCCTCAATCATTCATGTTGAAACACTTTTCAGTACTAAATGTTCCTAAAAATGCTCTAATAACCTCAAGATTAAAGTAATGTAGAAAACACGTGGCAAACAAACGGATGTTTTGTCGTACCTTTCCATTCTGGACCTCCTCTCTGGCCAGCTGGACCACTCTTCGGACTTTGGAAGCAATGCAGAGGTATTTAAAGAATCTCTGATGAGCAGACCAGAACTGACCCCACATAGACTTCTTCATGCGTTGCTCTGCATCAATCAGGTTTGCAGCCTGCTGAAACTTCTCACGTGCACGCACCCACTTAAAGGGACGAAAGAGGATAATGATTCGTTAACTTTAAGGAAAGTGAAAATAAACATAGTTGTGATACTGATGAATTCCTCTGATATGATAAATAGTGCTTACCAGTTTCACTGATTTGTTGTACATGCTGATATACTTCTGACTTAGAGGAACCTCTTCAATCTTAAAAGTGACACCTGTGAAACTCAGCTGCCGTGCAATGTACATTCCCCTCAGTTTCATGTCCATAGCAACTATTTCCATAGCGCCAACACCCCTGATGTAAAGAATTAAGGCATTCAAATTAGAAGATACCGTCGCTCAATCCCGAGTGTTTAGGTGTGCATCGCTGGATGTACCTGCGCTCAACAGCTTGGATAAAGTTATTAAATTCTTTGAAAGGTGTTTTGGGCCCCCAGATGCCAAGTCGATTCATATATGCCATGTTCCGTGGCTCAGAGGCACCTACAAAGACGAGTTCAGATTTTTATCTGTCAATCAGACAGAATCTACTGTTTTATTTCATGTAAATAAAATATCTACTGACCTGTTGCACTTGCATAAACAACCCGAGCCTTAGGTAGTTTGTTCTGTAGTTCCAAAACTGCAAGGCCAGTCTTTGTAGGCTTGGATGATCCGACTGGACACACATTTTTAGCTTTGTGACACTCATCATAGACAATCTTAAGATATCTGGTTAAAGAAATTCACCAACGACTGCTGCATTGTTTAAATACTAAAGCAGGTACATACAGTTAACATGAAAAGTAATTTCCTGAGAAGTTGATCATGTTCAGAAGGATACGACTCCATCAAAATCCTCCCCACACCAGTGGAGAAGCTGCTGGAATCTGGTCTTGTACTTCCCACCTGACTGGCTCTCTCCTATCAAGGAAGAGTAGGTGGCGAATATCACACCTTTCTTTACACTTCCATTGTGTTTTGATGAGATTTTTCCATATTTGAACTGAAAGAAAAAAACAGTAGACATTAGGGTTGTTTTTGTCAGCAAACCTAGCTACCCTGTTTCCTTCATTACTCGTTGATCTTACTTTGTTTAATGAGTGAACCTGGATGTTTTTGGCTCCAATATCCCTTAAATCCCTTTCAGCATCATACTTCAAGTCATTTGAGACACTAAACCTGAAAATGTACACATGTGAAGTTAGCAATGTCAAGGTAAATTAGCATGGAAGTATTCATTTCACAGATGGCTCATCAAATGAAGAGTAACTTATTTACCAGAGTGACCTCTTCCTGCCCAAAAGGTAATTCTCATAAATGATTCCTGCAATAGTCCGGCCTTTGCCCACACCGGCTCCATCACCAATCAAATAGCCAGCTCGTTCCCCTCCAGGCAGGAAAGTCTCATGTTGCTATGGTACAAAAGCATTGTGTACATTACTTTCTTCCACTGTACTCAAAAACACATTTCATCCAGTTTCCTGCCATTTTTGACATTTTTACCAATTCACTTGTTTATCCATTTATATGACACTACCTGAGCTGCATATGTGATTGCTTCCAGCTGCAGAGCAGACAGGCAGCCACGGTCAGTGGTTTCTTCTGGGATAGACACTCTGTACCAGACATCAGGAGGACTGACGCTGGACAGAGAGCTGGTCTCCACCACGGGATCAGGATGCCGGAGGCCAGTCTTCACTGCATGGACAAAGTGACTGGTCAGTGGTCAGATTTCATTTTGTTTAATTAAAAAAAAAAAAAAAGGTAGAATGCCAGGACAAGTCCAGCACAACTATGCTCTTACTTTAAATTGATTTGCACCTTACACAATGGAACATGCATACTGAGCATATAGAACACACTTACACTTCATTGGCATGTACTCTGCATACGTTTCTGCATGTCCCAATTCCTCTTCTTCCTCCTCTTCAGGTTCATCTTCCTCCTTCATTCCTGGAGGTTTCTGTAGATTACAAACGTAATGAAACCCAATCTGTCAAACCTGTTTTTACTATTCTGTCAACAAAATATTTACCAATGAATGTGAGAAGGTTTGCATTTTAATCCCGTCATTAATCCAGAGCCTCGTTGCATCTTTAGTCAGCGATTCTTTCTTAATTCCATTGTTTATTTCACCTGAAACACCAGCACAGACACAACGTATTACACAAATCACATTTTCAACATTTAATCAAGAAAATTACTACAATTTTCTGACTAATTTCACATAAAATGACCCATTTACAGGCTTAATCGGACTAATCTAGTTTCCTTTTATTTGACCTGAAGGTGCAACTCCATTTTTTTAGAATGGAAATTGCATGAGTCATGAAATTAATTCGTTAGAAACATATAAATATTTTGTTCGAAACATTCAAGATACTTTTTCACAACTTTTTATACTAGTTTTCATGAGGCCTGCAATTGTGTGATGCATGTATAAACATTTGTTTTCTTCCCTTTTCCAACTTAAACATATATCTGCACCCTGCCGACCTGTCCCAGTTGCTGTTGCTACTGGTGTTGTGATGTTTGGTGGAGGCTTTAGCTTCATGAGCTCCATCAGGCTACCTCCCTTCACCTCAGAGCTTTTCGCATTGCCGGTCCGAAGGAGGTCTTTCAATTGAATCTGCTTAGGGAGAAAAACCCAACATAGGTTGCAAAAATTAAGCACAGGATGAAAACAAGTGTTTTCTTTGCTCTGTCCTTTACTCATTATTGAGAGTTTTATTTATTGGAGAAAACAAGGTTTAGCACAAAAGATACCTGGTCTGATCTGGTAGAAGGCACTACTGTGGATGCTGAAGAAGCGATACTTGTGGAAGATGTTGAAGAACTTCGCAAAGCTGAACTAGGAACATGGACCACCTTGGTGACAGTAATAGTATGTTTGATGTTGTTTGTGGCAGACTGCTTTGTCACAGCAGCTCCGAGCGATGGCAAATGATTCAGCTGATTTAAGACAAATGTGGTGGTCGATGGCTGAGGTTTATTCTGTTGGTGACAAAGAGAGAAATGAGACTGTAATGTCAATAACAGAGCTCCGACAGCAGCATTTATCCAAATCTTCAAACGATAATACAGGAAAATCAAAGCATTTGAACTTCACCCTGATACTATAACTGACTATAGGAGCAGAGGTTGGGGGCTCATTTCGGACAACGTCTGCAGACTCTGTCCCAACACCAACCCCCAGGGCACTGATAGAGATCGACTGAAAGAGAGGCAGAAATTACACATTCATTACATCATGAAAAGTATTTATTCCACTGAGTTATTACCATCTTACCTGCTGTGTTGTGGAGGGCTGCGCAACATCCTGAGGTTCAACATCAAATTGACCAATATCGTTTGGACAAATGCCACTTTCGCTTAGGGCAGCGAGAAGTAAATCTTGTCCAGGATCCATCTGTAACACATGTGTTGCATATTTTTGCATTGATGACTGTTTGTAAGCTTGGTATTATTGTAAGCTTGGTATTATTGTACAAATTTACATCATTATACTGACTGTATATTCAATCTAGGATGGCCAACCACCCCTACCTATCAAAAAGTGCTACTCTGTGGTTCTGCTCATGCGCAGTACCTCACTACATTTACGTAAATTTTTGCTCCGTGCACCTGAAATGGTTATTAAAAACATGACATAATGTTAGCTTGCATGTTGACTTTGCTCTTGAATATAATGATCAGATAATTAAACTAGAAAGGCGCTCGGAGGGCGCAGAGCCCTACCAGGCAGGTAATTTCCTCCACATGTAGTGGCTTACCGTTGTAGTATAGGCTATAGTAACATAAGGTTACATAACATAGTAGGTTTATTTATGATCAAAGCACCTTTGACTTAGATCATGGCCTTTGATCTCTGAAAGATCAATGGTCAGTGTTTGCTTTATATGAATTAAAACGATGTGAATTAAAACGATGTGCATGAATATATAAAAATATTGGTATTTCTTAATGTGAGCGAAAACAAATTGTGGAATAATTTGTTTTCTATATTTATATCACGCAAAACGTGTCTAATTAAATTCAGGTTTGATTCAAATGTTTCTCCATGCCATATCGGGGTGAAGACAATCGGGTCAGCCGGCCCAGCTAATGGGGTGTCCCTTATTTATTTTTCAGGGAGCTGGTAACCCTACTTCAAGTACAAATATATAAATACAACATAAGCATTTCAAAAGTCAAGTCAAAGTGACCATTTATTCTCAGAAATATATAATTACATATGTTTAATATATAAATATATTCTAGTTATATATTCTCAGAAACTTCTCAGTAAATGTGAAACAACAACCTGACTCAACCCAACATATGAAACAGACAAAACCCAGTGAGAAGTTCCATGTGCTTATATCCACATTTGTCTGTGAAACACAGCATGTAACCTAAAGAATAAACTATTTGTCAAACCTTAAATGAAACAGCAAAACGTATGACAACGGATTTAAAACGAAATACTTTGGACGTTTCGGGTTTATGTTTAGTTTGCATTTCAACCCGCTTCTTTCAGTTGCTCGCTTCAATTAAATCGCATGTAAGACCATTAAGTGTAACACGTTTAACACATGTATTCTTAAACCAAAACAATTCAGTAAAGGATCACACGTTCCTGTTTTAAGACAGTAAGGTCAATCAATGTGCTAAATATCCGAGACTGGTTTCGAGATGACCCAAAACAACACGTGGTTTAACCCCCCCAACCGCCAGTCCGTTAAACTTCCTGATATCGCTGGTTCAACTTAACTTCCTTCATGCACCAGTACTTCAATATTTTCAGACTTAAAAGATCTAAAATTTAATATACGGTTAGAGTAAACCCATAACTGAACAATACTCTTTAGTATCCGAAAAAGCTCTTATTTGGACGAGCTAAATGTTAACTGTCACAGCTAGCTTACCAGGCCCCGATTAGAGTGACACAGCTTAGTTGCACAGAATGCTAACGCACCAAACCCAGAGTTACTTTCGCGTTCATTTCATTTCATGTAACAAATCTACAAATAGTGGGAAACCAAATTCAACCAAATAATGTCTAGCTGCGGTAAATGTTTTGAAAACACTGAAAATAACTTATTGATTTTGTAAAATATTCCAAACGTCAGTGGGAGCTGCTGCTACCGATGTACCTTGTATATGGGACTGCAATTTAGGATAACCTTTCTTGTCTTTTTTTTTTTTAAATCCTGTGTCTCAGATGTAACGCAGAGGAACATTTAACAGTGAGACACAATGATTTTTTAAAATTTGCTGGTTGAGTTAGGCACCGTAGATCATATCGGTTTCCTTTCAAATGAGGTTAGCAAGCTAACTACAGCAGTAAAACTGAGCTTGTAAAACCCTCCAAGGTTCATAGGATGTCCTTCACAACCCAATCTTCAGCAGCTAGATCAGCCCCTTGCAATATTGTGATATTCCTGACAGGGTCTTACTTTTTGTGTATTTGCTGTCGGTAGCTACCATTAGCAACCACAAACGTAAAACGCTGGGTACCCTGTGTTCCAGTTTTACCTATCCTAAATAAAATTAAGTTTATTCACCTCTGTCTATTTTCAACACAATACTGAATCTTAACTATCAGTCAGGCCATTACTTCATATTTTAACAATAATGTCAACTTACTTGACAGTTCAACTGCCGCTCCGTCTCGCTATCGGCAGCGTTCCGTAATTAAGGGTTTGTTGTCCTCGTCGCTTCGCTCAGCTCACGCCATCTTTTTATCAAATGCTCAGCCGCATGCAGGTCACGTGACACGCAGGCCAACAGCGGGCGTTTTAGCAGTGAACTTCCTCGCGCGGTATCGATGAAAATCGGTTTTTGGTGAGCTGCGGTGCGTCCCTCGACGACTATGAGTTGATATAATCCATAACTTCGGCATTTCAAAAACATTAGCACATACGACAAACATAGCAGAACCAGTGAGCTAACACGTCATCACGTGACCAAGCAAAGCTTGATGGGAAGTGACGTCAAAAGAAAATCTTCTTCGTTGGTCTTTTCTTTTCTCTTCTTCGGCATCTGCTTTTGTTTGGTCTTTTAAAAGTATAACAAAACAAACTGATGCATTACTTTTAATATGTTGTCAGAGTTATGGCCACTCCGTTCAAGTGTTAAATCGGCACTAAATTACCAAACACATTACACTAAATTGCCAGACACGTTACATTGCAAAATAAATGGCTACAAAGTACCAAAAATGTTTTTTTTCCCTTAAAATGAACTGCAAAAAAGAAAAAACAACGAACGAAGCTGTTTTTTTATCACACGCAGACAAATGAAAATATTACTTAATTGATTCAATTGATTTAACATTTTACAGCAAATATGCAGACAGAAAAATTGTAAAATCATAATGATAGAAATAACTGAAAATAACGCATATATATTTAATATCACTGTCATAATGACTACTGTTGCTATGGTGAGCAGTAGTGACAGTGGTAGGAATAGTAGCATTATATAGAATAATGAATAACATTTATATAGAATCCGTCGAAACGGCACTATTATAAATATATATTTTTATTTAAATATATTACCATGTATTGTATTCATTTTGTAATTGTGGATTTTTTAAGGATATTGGGAGAGACGCTTAGAAACTACAATAGTCCAGCAAGGGCTTATTACTGTATTATTTCCTCCCAATAGTCGAACAATGAAAGGTGACATAATGAGCACCGCTCTTTTGTTTGTTTGTTTTTTCTAGGACTTGCTTCTATGTTGTCAATAATCATATTTTCTAAAGACTGAGTATACAGTTCTTCCACCCATTCTATGATAATGGTCATCACACACATTGATCAAGGCGTCAATTAATCAATAAGGCTTTTTGTTCGCTCAGCCTTTAAAATCATTGTGAACTCAATCTCAGGAGGAGAAGGTGGAGGATTTTCGGAGCTGAATTCGGATCTCTGCTGGATATAAAACTGTTCTTCGACCCTCCCAGGGTTGATAAACCCGTGCCGGTACCTGCAGACAGAGGGCGACCTCGCTGCGTTTCTCCTCCACCGACTTGTAAAAAATGGCGTACCGGAGCTGTGGAGACCTTCTCGCCTGAGCTTGTGGAGCAAAAACGGCAGGGAAAGGGGCACAAATTCGCTGTGGAAAGGAGCGGCTTGCGCGGAGGACGTTGCTGTACGAGTGGGGAAGGTCAACCCTCGAACTGGCCCAAGACTTAAATTATTTTCTTCCTCCGAAACGAAACGCTAGTTCCAAGCCAGGAGCCACGAAAACAAGTCGGACATGAACAGTGTAAGTTTGCTTGTTGGGGCATCATCACAACACAGGTTAAATAACCTCAATGAAAGGCGAATTCATTGTTAAAATCGTTTATTCAAAACGGAGCTACACTGACGTGCGTGTGTGCATCAGCGTTCTGTCACAGTTTGGTGGTATTTTTTGTTGTAACAGTCAGATATTGTTCCTTAGTTACAGACGGGGTGCTTTTTTGTTGAGTGCTAAGCTAACATGCTAATTTCATGTGTCTGCTAGCCGAGGACAGCACAGCCGACATTAAACGTTGAAAATGTGTATCTTCAAGAGTGGAGGGTCACATTTTTCCGGCAGATATGTAGGTTTTATTTTAAAAAAGAGATGGAATATGTCACAAGTTAAGGGCGCGTTTGTGCCCTGGCAGTATGTTTAAAGGGACTGACGGGTGGGTGTGGAGCAGCCAGATCCCTCCTCAGGCCCCACCCACCACACCGCCGCCGGCAGTCACGGAGGGCGCTTGTCTCAGTGGTACTTTACATTAGTTACGATATTAGAGCTCATCCCACCATGTTTGACTTCATTTACAATTCAGACACATTAGAAACGAAGGTTTGTGGAATCAGGCTACCGAATGAAATAGAATCTCTCCTTTAGATCGTTGTTTTGCTTAAAGTGTTAGTTGAACTCGGTTAATTACTTAACTTACTAAAACAATTTATTTATATACATTATATATACGTGTGTATATATACATTATGTATACATTTTATACTTAGCATTTTGCACTTATACTTAGCATTTTGCAACATTTTTTATTCAAAAGTAAATTTTCTGTACTTTAATGTGTCCTTGATTGGTTCTTGCAGTGGGCCTTTTTTGCATTTACTTCATGCTGTTTTACTTTTATATAGCAAATTCAAGTATGGCATATCGATTATAATCATGTCATAATTTACTCTGCTTTCACAGGAGACACTATACAGTAGTCCTGTCGCCACTGCCTTTAACTGCACCAATTCAGTATCCCCCATTCATGATGAAAAGATGATCAAGCTGCAGGAGGGGAGGTGCTCTTCGATAATCTGCCAGCAGAATGGTGCTCAGAGGCCGGCAGACGGTAAGCATCTGCTCACTGTGTCATCTGGTGAAAAGCGACATGAGGACAAATCTTCATCTACTGGTATTTTTACTCTTCCTACCCTCCCAGACAGGATAACGAGTACCATCAGCACCACGCCCAATGACTCAAAGACGGACTTCCCAGAAATGGAGAGCAGCCACAGCCAGCGTTCACTCTGCCGGTCAGATGAGCAGCTGCCGTCGCCTCCTCAGGTCTCACACACCCAGACCTGCCTCAGTGCTCCCAGTGACCTCTCCTTGCCCTTCAGCAACAACCTGACCACCATTCCCCTCCACAACAACAACAACAACAGCAAAAACAGTCGGGCTCCACACAGTCTACAGAGGCGAGTCCACTTCAAGGTCAAAGGAAAGAAGTCTGCCAAAAGAACGTAAGGCCTTCAAAGGAGGTCACCTGTGCCCTCGTCACACAGGTGTCCGACAGTGAATCTACAGCGTTGTGTTTTCTTTCCTGCTGCAGAGCTGGAGGGGAAAACTGTCAGAACAGAAAAGTGACCGATTACTTTCCAATAAGACGAAGCTCAAGAAAAAGCAACACTGAGCTGAAGGTGAGATGGAGCCTCCCGACCGGTCTGAACATCAGGGCTCTTTTCACCTTTTCATCACACCGCTAAGAAAGGTGACGGTGACTTAGAAATAACCGTTCCGCCCAAGCGGAGCAACGGTGTGTTGGGGTGGGGGGAAGGTGTGATCAAAGGTGAAAACTGCCCCTCACATGTTCTCTTGAGTGCAACCTTTTCACCTTTCTTTTGTTACCAGTGTGAAGAAAAGAAGCAGATAGATGATCTCATCACAAATGGAATAGAGGAGGGAATGGAGGTACGTTGCTCCAGCTTTAGCTTTTCTAGCTGGGCTGTTGGGACGCTGCCGCGGGTGTGTGTGATCAGTTGGCGCTGTCATCACAGCAGCTGATTTATGTCACAGACCCAGAATCGCTTCACCCGCTGGCGTCCTGATGCGAACCTCGTGTGTCTGCAGGTGCAACATGTGGAAGGAAAGGGCAGAGCAGTATTTGCCACTCGGTGTTTCCAGAAAGGCGAGTACGTGGTGGAGTACCACGGCGACCTGCTGCAGTTCACTGACGCCAAAAAGCGGGAGGCGGAATATGCTCAGAACCCTGCCACCGGCTGCTACATGTACTACTTCCAGTACCTCTGCAAGAAATACTGGTCTGTTCTTTAACTTTGGCTTTTCCTCCTCTTTCCTTCCACCTGGTCTGGTTTTAAAGTCATTCTCTCTCCGTCCAGCGTGGATGCCACCAAAGAGACCGGCCGAATGGGCAGGTTAATAAACCACAGCAAGAACGGAAACTGCCAAACCAAACTCCACGACATCAACGGCGTCCCGCACCTCATCCTGGTGGCCTCCCGGAACATCGACGAGGGCGAGGAGCTGCTGTACGACTACGGCGACCGCAGTAAAGCTTCCATCGCCGCGCACCCATGGCTCAAATACTGATGACGGAACCCCCACACCCCCCGCCACAGACACACGGACACACACACACACACACACAAACACACACACACACATCTCCTTAGCTACTGTACAGAATGCCTTAGAACCAGAAGGCGCCCCCTCTTGTTGGGGGAGGGGCATCACAGTTGAGATCCATCTGCCTCGTCAGATGACATCTGTACCTTTTTATTTACCCGAATATGGAACATTGCGGTTGTTTTGCAGGACATTTATTTTGTACGTTTTGTATTTCCTTCGGATTCTCCTACAGCATGCAGGTGTTCTTTAAAGCGCTGCATTTTTATAATGCTTTTTCTTAAGTAGTAGTTTTCATTAGCTGTATTTATGACCCCAGAGTCCCTGTGGATCACCCGAAACTTCCAGATGCAAACTGACAAAACCTTTAAGCGAGGGCTGCGTAATGGTGTGTGAGAGTGGCGAAGCCGCTCGGCGTTGAGCGACACCACCCTCGTCGACTCACTCGGAGGTCAGTTTCGGACGCCAGTTACACGGAGTGTGACAGTGGATCACAGACTTCTTCTTTTTCCAGTGTAAATTAATGTGCAGGATTGCAAAGAGGCAGAAAACACTGAGCTGTTTCTGTCTTTTTATACATTTTAGCCGAGATATTTTTTTAATGTTTAAACTCCGCACCACATGAATATAAACGGCGTCCAAATAAAATCATATAAAACAAAAAAGCAGATATCTTTGCTAGAGTCTATCAGCGTAGGAACATTTAAACGGGCCTTGAAATTAGACGTCTTCATTTCACTGCACTTTGTAAATATATTTATGGCTTCCTGTTGCAGTTTCATGGTTTCATGTTGCATCCTCTCATTTCTGTGAACCTGTATGTGCAGGATGCGTCAGGCCGATGTGGTCTCGGTTTTAAGCATTTCACGTTTACCAGATGATTCACATGGATTTAATACCCTAAAGGGTTAATTTAGCTTCCTGGATTGTTCCAATCTCACCTTTCATTTAATTTCTATTTCCCTATCTTTAAAACTAGCAGTATATTACTCTTAATTCGTAATAAAATAGTCAATATTGGGTTATCTTCCAGTTAACGCTGCTGCAGCATCTTATTTTTGTAGGAACAAGTTGATCAGACAGGAATCTTCTCTTAATTAGGTAATAAACTCAGAAAAGGAAGGAAGGTGCATGTCTGGGGGAGGATTCTGGGTTCATCCAGGTTTGGTGCTGCAGTGTGTGTGTGTGTGTGTGTGTGTTTTCTGTGTATGAATGAACACAGAGCTTACTACCAGGCTTCACTGCTGCAGATATCAGCTTCACCTCCACTTTCACTGCAGAATCAAAGTTACATTTCAGTGACTCAGGACAAGAATCCAGCTTCAGTCTTTCCGGTGTGACGTCACTAATGTAGCAGCGCAACACGTTTCCAGTGAGGTTTGCTGTTTTTATTTATTTACCTGTACAAATTATCCTCTTCTTACAGCTGCAGTTTGGAATTTTGCCTGTTTTTTTTTTTAATTGTAGTTGTTTTAAATGAGTTTGATTTGAATCTTAATTAGAAGATCGTATAGATGTCCATTTTCCTCTATGTTGCCGTGTTTCTTTTCTTTTTTTTACACGTACTTGCTTCCAGACTGTGTTTCAGACATCAGGAAACACAATCCAAGCCTGAAATATTCCAAATAGTCCAGTCTGTTACTGAAAGTAGCATTTCCTCACATGAACCCTGTCAGATGTGTGTTTCACAAAGAACAAATGCAATAATGTCTCGCAGGGGCAACACTGACCTGTTCTAGGACCAGAGATCTTTGCTGTTGTAGCTCTGAATAAAGTCTTCTGGGGAATAAAGAAAATATGCAAGTGAACACAACACGTGTGGTCCTGATGTGTTTGACAGGCTCCAGGAACAAAAGGATGAAAAAAGGCCGAGCAGCAGATATGAAAACACACCTGAAGATATTCCACAGTTTTTATTATCGAACAGATGCTTCTTTCATTTAGCACACATGAGGAATGGATGTCCAGACACTTTCAGCCTTGCCCTCCTCATTTCAGCTCTACTTATTCCTTCTCACGGTTCTAAAAAACGTCACCATCCCTTAAAACCACCCACAGCAGTAAAACACCCAACGCCTTGTTTTCATTGGCTTTTTTAAATTTTAGTATTTACGCATTTTTAGCTTTTTTTTTTTTTTTTTTTAGCATTTACGCATGCTTGACGATGCAGCTATGAAAATGTGTTTATTGTAAACAATGCATAGGCGCACAAGGGTGGAAACACCTTCCTTGTGGATATCTGACAGTCCTGCATGCACAGGCGCACGTCCAGCTGCATTTGCAGCAAAACTGGAGACCTACTGGCAAATAAAAGATCGTAAGAAACTCTGGTAATGTTCTTGTATGTGCTTTCCATCATTCCTATTCCATATAATCAATAAATATATATTTAAAATGACTTCTGACCTGATCGGCTTTGCCAGAGGTAAAATATTGCTCAGATTTCACAGCATGGACATTTGTGCTGATTTTTGTTTTAAATTAAATGACAAATTAGTGTTACAATGCGTAACGCATCGTTACATAGGTTTACAACATGCTGGTGGTTCTGCTGTGCATTATTATGGAAACCCATAAATCTCTGTGGCGGAAGTATTAAACTGACTTAGCAGCTTAACTGAAGATCGGGACACGTTCTTCACGCCTTCATTTCTGCACTTCATGAACCTTTGACCTTTTCCTACTGTAAAAACGTCACACTTCCCCTCCGTCCACTTGAGTTTTCCATCTGTGCTCAGTCTGAGTACATCCATTCACTCCTCCTCCCTTTGACCTTTCCACCTCGAGCCTGTGACCTTTCAATACCCGTGCGAGTCGCCAATGATGGTTTGGGAGACGACTGAGTCGAGCTGGCCGAGTGAAGGTGCGGGAGAATTAAAAACAGATTTTGGTGTTGGAATTAACCTCGGCAGGTGCTCTCCGGTGACTACAGGTGCTGTAAGGCCTCCTGGGCTTCCTCTGTGTACACGCTGTCTTTCCCCGGCCACGAGCTGCCGTGGAAGTGTTCGGCCCGCTGCAGGCTCCGCTGCTTGTCCCGTGAGAACAAGCTAAACCTGAGCAGACAAGATGGAGACAAGACGAGGACGGGCTTTTAATAATAACAACATGTAGCATTAGCATTTCTGCAGCAAGGCTAACTTAGATATTTTAATCATAATTTTTGTTCTAATTTGTGATTTATGCAGGTGAGACAGTGAGATGCACCATCAGCTAAAATCTGTTACATGTTTGATGCTAAATGCTACATAACACAACTTTATACTAACATAAGTCGAGTTAATGTTTGTTGTTTTCTACTGATTCAGACAAAAAAGGAATTTAGTAGGGCAGAATAAAGCTCAACTCATTCATTTCACTGTTAATGGTGAAAACATTTCGTTTGTAAAGCTAGTTTAGGGTTCGGAGGAGAGAGATTTTAGCAGCTGGGGTTAGAGATCAGGCAGCATCCTCCACGTTCGTATTCTGACCGGCTGATTTTCATGACCTGTACAAACATCCCAGCAGCGACTGTAATAAAACAGCCCCGCAATCAGCCAATCAGAACACAGGAGATTGGGACCCCAGTGCGTGCAAGTCTGCTGGAGACCATTAGCAGCGAGAAAGCAACCGGATAAAGAGTCATACAGGAGATACGAGACGTCTGATTGGCTGTAAAGTGGGGTCATCTGGGATCAAACCAGCCGCCACCATCGGCATAATTGCTGTGAAGATCCTGTTACACAGAGGCAAAGAACGCACAAACAGAGGAGATATGATGGAGGGGAGGAGAGGGACCAGCATCAACCTCTGTTTGACCCAAAGACCATTGACAGTTTACATACAACCAAACACTTTCACACTCAGTCGAATGACGCCTCGCTGCTAAAGAGGAACGCGCACCATCAGCATGCAGGTTATGTCCCAGAATGCATCAGGAGACATGACAATCTTTAAATCTGAGGCCTCAGTCACATCTGCCTTTGATGTTAAAGATATTTGTAACTTTTTGGAAAAGCTTAAGCGTTAGTGATTTTAAAGGTTAGCTATATAAAATGCTGGAAAACTGATGCTAAAGAGGCTAAATGTGAGACGTTGATAGCGAATGTGAAGCAGCAGAAAGGGAAGAAAGACAGATTTCGGCTCTGATGCGTGGCCTGCAGCGGCGACTCACAGGCGTTTGATGCCAGACTCGGGCTGCGCCGAAGAACGAGAGGGGGCCCTCAGCTCCGGTGAGGGTGACGGACTGGGGGTCACGACCTCATTTTCTGTTTCTTCACTGCAAACGCAAACAACCAGATCTGTCAGCATCAAATCACCGTGAGCGCATCTCCGATCGACACGAGCACCTTTTGTAATAAGCCAGCTCCTCCTGCAGCATGAAGACTTTGGCCTTGAGCTCGTTCCTCTCGTGGAGGACGTCCCTCAGCTCCTGCAGGGTGAAGCGGGGTCGGTTGGGGTCCTTCGGGTCCGGGCCGCCCCCCGTCTCCTCGTCGCACAAGGCCTCCTACCGCAGAGAGAAGAACGCATGATGAAGAGACAGTCAAACTAGAGGAGGCGAGGAAGGGAGGGAAGAAGGGAGGTTGGGAGGGAGCGAGGATACCTTGGTAAAATATTGGAACACAGCAGGCATGTCTTCATCGCACATCGCCTCCTGGTGGTAAACGGTGAACTCTGAGACAGCAGGCCCTGTTCCAATAGCTCAGCCTTCCTTCCCCCCTTTAAGCTAACGCTCTTTATTTATTGCACCACACGCACGTCACAAACACAGAAGGTTAGGAGAAAAACCAGCACGTGCAGCTGTCACTCATGCACTGGCAGGCACGCCATTACCAGGCACAGCTTGTTAACTCTTTTCATTTTATGAGAAATATTTGACCAAAGTATGAACAGATCCACACTGTTAGAGGGTGAAGCTGCTCACAGTCCCAGTCTCTCACATCACTAACCACCTCTTTAAAGTTACAACACAAAAGTGGGAAATCGTTTCTGTGTGTGTGTGTGTGTGTGTGTGTGTGTTTGTGTGTGGTATTCAGGAAAACAGCCAAATCCATAGATGCAGACCAGTCTTACTGCTGTCGGACTTCAGTGTTTGTGTCAGGCTCTCAGGATTGTGCTGCATTAAAGGTCATGGTCAAATGCTGTTAGAGGCTCTGTCTATATTTAGGAAGGTCACGCGTGCCGTCGCCCGCTCCACCGGTGCCACCAATCCTGTCCCCTCTGTTAGTCTATCGACGCCCACGCCGGGTCGCTGCAGCGCTGATCGCGGGTCACACCAACGTTAGTCAACAACGTGCTTTCTTTTTTGAATAGCCTTCCTGGTACAGTCACACCACTCTGCTTGGACTCAGAGCCACATTACCCAAATCAATGCCGCCTCATCCTCCTCTTCCTCGTTCATGTGTCCCTCTGGACTGAGGGAACCGGGCAGGGGTGGTACGGTGGGGTCAAACCCGCCCAGCAAGGGTTCAGAGGGCCCAGCGCTGGCTGACCAGCCCTCTGCCCCCACCAACATTCTGGAACTTTTACTGCGCTGGTGGAGGAAAGCAATCCTGTTATGATCTCCCCTCACATGTTGGTGTTCTGATGTCGTTTGTTGGGCACTGCGACCCTTTATGCATTGGTTGGAGCATATTTGCATCCACAACGGATGACAGGAAACCATTAAAGGTCAGCGCCGTGACTGGGAACCACAGATTCTACTTCACACAGACGCTCTACCTCCGCAGGTGAGGGGGGCTGAGCCGGAGCTTCCTCAGCGGGCAGATCTCCCTGAAGTCGTTCCCTCAGGCGCGTGACTTCCTGCCGAAGGGCACCGACTTCCTGGTCCCGAGCCTGAGCGCTGGCCTCCAGTTCCACCTTCTGTTCGATCAGCGCTTTCCCTTGCGCCTCCACCACAGAAATTTTATGGCGCAGGTCATGGTTGATTTTCATCAGGCGAGACTGCTGCTGCTGGAGCTGCACATAGACACACACACACACACACACACACACACACACACACACACACACACACACACGGGCCTTTGTAGAAGCTTTTACACTCTGGCGTTTGAATTGTACAATTGTATTATTCTTTTCTGCCACTAGGGGTCTCTCTCTACCAAAACTAACGGAAGGGGCTGCGTTTGAAGTCTTTAAATCTTTAACTAAGCAAACTTCTTCACCACCAAAAACAACTTTTTTAAAGAAATATTTAGAATATTTCTCATATTTTACATGTTCTGTAGCCATAAATGTTTATAATACTGTGCAACAAACGTGAGTAGATTGTGTTCCACATGGACTCAGTCAGGAAATGTGATGTGGGAGAAGACCGAAGAAAAGAAAATTAAAAGGTTGAGGACTATTTCAAATGCAATGTTGGGGCCTTACTGCCTCTATGTCCTCGTTTTTCAGGGTGAGCTCTCGATCTTTGGCCCGAATCTCGTCCCTCTGCTTGTCCACCACTTCTTTCAGCCTCTTCATCACCTGCCTCTCTCTCTCCGTCATACCTGAGGAGGAGAGGAGCTAAGTCAGCTCAACAGTTGATTTCTTAGAAAGCATTTTTGTAGTCTGCTGTTAGCGTGTGTGTGTGCGTGTGTGTGTGTGTGTGTGTGTGTGTGTGTGAGGGGCAGGTGTGTTGGTACACTGAGGCTGGTTTGTCCACAGCGTCTGTGACTGTGGCCTCTGTGTGGAAACAAGACTGGCTCTCCGTCAGATGCAGAAAGGACTTGCTTTGTCTTTGTGTGTGTGTGTGTGTTTGTGTGTGTGTATGTGTGTGTGTGTGTGTGTGTGTGTGTGTGTGTGTGTGTGTGTGTGAAGGAAAGACAGAGAGAGGCACACAGACAGGAAAAAGAGTGTATTTTGTGTAATATTGTGTATTTTGCAGCTTGATGTATCTCTCTTGACTATTTCCTTGATAAATTTTGTGGTTAATAAATTGTAATAAAGAAATTGCAAATGTCAAATATATAAATGCCCAAAACCCTGATGGTCCTCTGGGATTCAAACTGCAGACTGAGAGTTGTTTTCATCAAACAACCACTTGAGTTTAATACAAACAAGCATGTTTGCAGCCCAGTGTTTCCGTGGGGTCCTGGCTGACTTGTGGGGGTGTTGTAGCAGCAGGCGTCACCTTCGTGTCTCTGCAGGTCCTCCTCGTTCAGGGGGTCTTTGACTGACAGGTTGGTGAGGAGGCTCTTGTTCTCCTCCTGCAGCTGAGCGATCTGGCTGAGCAGATCCTGAGCTTCTCCCCTCCACACGTCCTCCACCAGCTCCAGCTCCTGGACTCACACATTGCTCTCTGTTAGTGACTGCTCACAGGGGCAGAGTTCTGAACCAGCCAGAACCCCCCGGGGGTGAAGCTCCCACACAGGAAGGGAGTCACAGGCGTTCAGCCCACGTCCTGTCCCGTGGGAAATCATCTGTTGTGTTCCTCTATATTTTCTAAGATTTTCTTGCGTGGTTTTTACGACAAGAAGTTCTAAAACCAGCTGAATTAAGGTCATTTTTTACACCCTAAAATGCTGCTGCTGCTATTCGCGCCTCATATACGCTCCAGCCCAGACCTCCACATAGGAGACTTTATTCTGCTGTTGCTGCACAAACCGCTCAGTTACTCAGTGACCTGAGTCACAGTCACAAGAAACTTACTGCTCGACTATTTTTATTGCAGAGCACAGGAGAGTCTGAGTGGTGACCCTCATTTATACCTGGTGTCACATTCAGAGTAGTAGATGACAGTAATCTGAATTTAGAGTCAAATCAGGACCCAGACTGTCAGTCTGATGAGTTACTATGGTTACACCTGTTGTGTTTCCCTGAAAATACACTATTTTTATTTGAAACAGCTTATATAACAAAAAAAATCACATGTTGTGAATGTCAGTGTAAAATACGCCCACTCAAATGAACTGCAGCAGAATCACACGTTGACATTTTCTGTAGCTAATTGAAATGAGAGCTAATAAAACCACAATGGTGGTAATTCTGCTCTGACCTTTTTGTGCTTCTTCTCTTTCTGCAGCCGGTCCAGCCTCTCCAGCCGCAGCCTGTCCAGCTCCAGCCGCAGCTCTTCGATCTCCGGGCTGATGCTGCTGCGGCTCACCATCACCTCCAGGATCTCCAGGACCCGCACCACTTTGGGCATCAGCCTGGACAGAGCCTCGCAGCCGTACTGGTCTATGATCCGCTCGAACTCCTGGCCCACCACCGCGGCGATGTCATACACGTCCATCACGGTCAGGTCCGCCACATTCTTCTCCAGGGCCGACCCGGAGTCCTCCATGACGGCCGGTCCTCTGGCCCTCCCCGCTTTCCTATTATGTTTCCTCCGCTACAGCAAACTTCCTTCCTCCGGGACTATTCTGGCGAGTTAGTTCAACTCTCAGGGATCGCGTCTATAAATATCTGATAAACGCACTAAAAATCTGCATTAAAAGCCGTGAATATCTCCTATCCATCTCCGGCAGCAGATTCCGGGCTTTAGTTTGATTTGTTTGTGATAAATATCGGCTGCGAACAGCGATCCTCCGCGGCTGTGGCCCATCACTGTCCTGCCCACAACTCACCATCAGCCGCGCCATGTTCACCATGCAGCCATCCGATTTGGAATTTCAAAATAAAATCCAACTTTGAAATTACCGCACCTTGCTCTTACTTTGGAAAAGAGCTATTTCTAGTTCCGGAACTTTTCCAATCGTAATTTCCGCTAGCTTGACGCAGGCTGACGCACTCTGGAGCGCAGAGGAGTCGATGCGGTCACTTCCATGGTGGTGAGACTGCAGTTCGCTCTGCGCATGACGGAAATGACAGACAGATGAGGTCGCTGCGAGGATGTGACAGCGGGAGGTAACGCTCCTGCGGTGGAAATAGTCAATCAAAATAATTGTTAGAAGAAATGTCCTTGCTTTCAGATCTAAATATTAAATCTAAACGTTAAATCTAAATGTTATATTTAAACCAAAATGTTGTATCTAAATCTAAATCTAAATGTTAAATTGAAATCTAAACGTGTGAGCTAAATGTTTCAAAAATATGCAAATAGGGTTATTTCAGTGGCTTAGTCTGTATGGTCAGCCTTCACGCCCCTTGCAGTAACCTCAGACTGGCCAGATAGACTCAGGCTTTAGATTTAGATTTAAATTTAAGATTTAGATTTAGATATCACATTTATATTTAACATTTAGATTTATATTTAACATTTAGGTTTAGATATAACATTTAGATTTAGATATAACATATGGATTTCAATTTATAGCAAGGACTTGTCCCGGGTGGTGAGAATGGCTCAAAAGGTCACCGGAAGTTCCTTCTCAGACTTGGACCCAGGGTGGACTGACCTCTGACCCCTGCCACCCTCTCCGAACTCATATTCCTGCCTCATAGAACTGAGAAACACAAACATGCCTGGAAACATCCCATCACCATTTAATTCACAAAGTTATCAAAATTACAATGATTTTATGCACCGTGTGATGCCTTTAAGTACCTACAGGCATTTTAAAGTCACATGGATAAAACGGTGGCATGAATGCACTATGGCTGTATCATTCTTCTTACGTAAGACCCTTAAGACTCTGCTCCCGTTCCACTCTCAGTTTTCTTGAACTGTGATAGGAAAAGAAAAGAGGTATAAAAATACTGGATATTGACACCACCTATCTGAAGGAGGCATGACTAATGAATACCTAGAACTCACCGCGCTCTTCAGCAAGTTTCCAGATTTGGTGAAGATGTTTGACTTCTTTGAGGAACTTTTACTGGTCTCTGCGTTGTTCTGCAGGGTTTTCTTGGACAGAGAAGGCGAATGGGCGCGGCCCGATGTGTGCGACGGCGAGTTAGTCTGAGGGCTGAAGTAATTTTGGGTTGGGTTCAGCACGATAGGCTGGGCGGGGATGTAAGGATGGGAGGACGGGAAGGACTGTGGAGGGGTGAAGGACTGAGGAGGGGTGTAGGTCTGAGGAGGGGTGTAGGTCTGAGCGGGAGGGGTGTAGATGTGGCTCTGTGAGTAGGTGTGCGTTGGCGTGTAAGACTGTGGCATCAAGTAGGGCTGTGTGGGAGCTGGGCTGAAGGGTCTGACGGGTGGGAGGCTCTGCGTGTTCAGGTAAGGCGGAGCCTGTGAGAACGACTGAGGCTCCAGTGTGGAGTCCAGCAGCGTTGGTGGCGGAGGTGGTGGAAAGCTCTCGGAATCATCCTCACCACCGTTGGCTCCAGGGCCACCGAGCACATAGTGCCTCCTCCTCAGCTCCCCCAGACGGACCCTCTCCTGCTCCAGCTGGGTCTCCAGCTGCAGCACCTTCACCTGCAGGACAACTTTATCCAGTCACACAAACTACACACAGGTAGGAACCGGAACTATTCAGCCGCTATTGTGGCAAAACTTTCTATTCCATGCGACAAGCTGAATGATCGGAACCACTCTGGTACCTGGTTTCAACCAGAGAAAGCAAGTTCATCTGCAAATTCCTAAATCGCATAAACACACTAACCTGAGCCTCCATTTCCTCTTTTTTCAGTTTAATCAGAGACAGCCCAGAGAAGTCCATCGCACCTGTAAACACATCAGAGCAGTATGGGTCACTCTGGTGGCTCCAAACTCAACTATCCAGGGTGACGTGGAACATGAGAATGTGCACAAATTAAAGACTTAAGCTTAAGTGTCACAGTCAGACACCACATTTGACACAGTCACACACCACATTTGTGCAACAAGATGTTGCCCTGTACTGCTAGCATAAATACATCAGTTATGATATGGATGGCTGCTTAAGCTCTTCTCCTCACCTTGTTCAGAGAACTGCTGCTGTCCGTGCTTGGTGGAGGTGACCACCACGGCGGCCATGTCATTTACGTGACGTGAGGCCTGCTGAAGTGTGTTTAGCTTCTTGTTGCTGCGGTCAGCCTTCACCTGCAATTAGCGCAGTGGTGCAATTTAAATATTGGAATAAGTGTGACTGGATGGGTTCAACAAGACAACCTTCATCTGTCTACCTTAGAGGCAGCAACCAGCTGCGCTGTGCTTGCAGCGATCTCGTGTGAGGAAGCGATGAGCTCCTCGTATTGACCGTTTTCACTGACCACCCGGTCAGCCGAGTCTCTAAAGCGAAGAAGAAACAGGATGGAGTTTAGCCTCCAGTCCGAAAAGCAGAGATGAACGTGTTAACACTGACACTTACAGCAGCTGCGTGGCGCCCCAGCCCACAGCTTTAGAGGCCGAGATGAGCCCTTCGGTCCAGCGAGAGTTTTTGGCATAAAATTCTGTAACAGTCGCTGCCCCCTACAGGAAGAGCAGATAAAACTATAAGACTTGGCTGTGGTTTCCTCTCCTTCTTCAGCTGAGTTAACCACAGAAAGGACAATCAACAATCATAATAATTGATCAGTGCTATCCCAGTGGGCCCAAACACTCGTTTAACCTGAACTTTGTGGAACGGGTGTCCCACCGACTCACCCTGCCGCCTTCAACGATGTCTTTCTGCAGGTCAGTAGCTGCTGTCACCAGCATATGAACAGCCTGCAGAGGGAAGAGCAGAGAAGGAATATTAAGGCAAAATGAAACAGTGAGTTCACAGAAGTGTGTAACGTGGATATCCTGACCTTCATCAGATCTGAGCAGGACCCCAGGATGCTGTCAAAACAGGAAACGGCACAAATGAAACAAGTGAAAGACAGACAGTTGTAAACAGATATCTGATGAGGCGCTATTACCTCTGGTTGACCTCGAGATGAATGCCGCTGGTGTCTTTCTTTGCCTTTGTCATGATTTCCTGAAACACAAGAAGGAGACCGTTACCACGAACGGGAGCAGAGCGTTCCATCTTTGTCGAGGAAGAGTGTGTCCTCACATCCATCCGGAGCACGGCCTCTTCGATGGCGGTCGATGTAGCGATCATCTCTTTATCCACCACGGATCCAAGCTCCTCGATTCGCACATCCTGTCCTCTCGGACGCAGCTCCTAAACACACAGAAAGTAGCATTCGTGCCTACACACACACACACGTCCTGTTTGAACGTCAGTTGTGTTGGGAGACTGGACTGAGCACGCCGCACCTCTCCCAGAGCGTGGATACGTTGGACGGTGTAGCGTACCACCGACGCGTCCGCTCCGGGCAGACTGTTCTGAAACTTCAGGTCCTTCAGAAGCTGGAGGAGGCTGTTGGCGCAGTCACGACAGCTGGCGATTAAACCTGAGAGAGACGCAGCGAAGCAGGCGAGAGCGTCAACTGGCTGTTCGGGACACATTCAGTGGATCTGCCTGACGAGTGTGCGAGTGCGCCGCTCATACGGTCGGCCTGGTCGGTGGGAGCCGAGTGCGAGGTGGCCGCTGTGTTGACGAGCGTGTCGGCGGCGAGGTGGGAGAACTGCGTGACCGATCTCAGCAAACCACTGGCGTCTACGACACATGAAACCACAGGTGAGGAGAATTAGGGACCCGGCCACACTCTAAACCTGAGGAAGTGGCCTCTACCGTGTTTGTTTCCCAGGTACACCATGTGGCTCTGCTGCAGCTTGTCTAAGGACGCCAGCGTGACTTCAGCTCGGTTCACCAAATAATCTGGAAAAGAAAGAAAGTGTGACTCATCTTTACCCTCCCCTGTATTGTGGTATTTAGAAAGTTTTGGGGAGATTGAGGCTTTACCAGGTGAGCTGATACAGCACATGTGTACGGGGTCTTCCAGTTTGGCTGCAGCGTCCAGGATGATGCCCTCAGCCTCCACCACAGCGCACTGCAGCAGCGAGAACTGCTCCTCCTGCAGCTTCTGCGCCAGCTCGCTCTCGCGGCAAACCTGGTTTGAGGCACAAAGACGCATCAGCAGGTCGACGCCGGGAGCCTCGCGGCCACCTGACTGGTCCTGAGCGCGGTACCTGCTGCTGCAGCTGGGCGTGCAGGCTGCCCAGCTCCATGCTGCTCCTCTGCCTCTCCTGCTCCACGGAGCTGTGGTGCAGCTGAGCCTGCTGTCTCAGGGAGCTCAGCTCGGCTTCCTGCTCCCTCACCGAGCGCAGCAGCACCTCCCTCTCCGCCTGCAGACCTGCGAGTGTGCTGCTCAGCTGGGTACCGCTCTGTGGAACATTGAAACCGTTTAACTATGCTTTTCTTTCCCAGAGGAGTTAGACTGTAATACTCGTACCACTTCTCTGCTCTGCAGGTTGCTGTTGGCCCGAGTCAGGTCCGCTCGAGCCATCTCCAGCTCTCGTTTCAGCCTGTCGATCTCCAGCTTCTGCTCTGCATTGATGTTCAGCTGTGGAAAGGTAGCAAAAAAGCTCTTAGTATCTTTCAAACAGCAGCGGTCCTCCTTTCCATCACTGAAATACTGAAAACACGAGTGTGTTAACCTGCTGCTGCAGCTGAGCTCTCAGGGCCTCCAGCTCTCGGTTGAGTCGGTCTCTCTCCAGGTCCTGATAACCTTGCTGCTGTTGGACCTGTTGTTTCAGGGAGGAGACCTCAGCATCTCTTTCTCGAGCGGAGCGGAGCAGCGCCTCCCGCTCTGCCTGCAGAGCTGCCAGGCTGCTGCTGACCTGAGATCCCTCCTTAAACACAGCAACATAAGGATCAATAGAGAAATCATCACCAGTGTGCCGGTATGACAGGTTGCGTGGATGAGTCTCACCTTCTCTTTGCTTTCCAGACTGCTGCGGAGCGCCATCACCTCCGCCTTTTGCTGTACTAGATCCTGGTTCAGCTGTTGAACTTCCTGCTGCTGCTGATTCACCTGATGGGGAGAGATAAACATGCTGGATCCTCGTCCCTCAACTGAAGGCGTTTCCAGTTCCTATCAGTCTCTCACCATGTTCCTCTTCTCCTGTTGCAGGTTTTCCAGCTGGTTTTCCAGCTGCTGTTTGGCTCTCAGCAAATCCTCCTGGTCCTGTTTTGTAGTTGACAGGAACTTCACCGTCTCTGCGTTCTGCACCGACACAAAGTTCACCGTCAGAAAGCGTTTAGCTTTTCATCTCGTACAGAAAAAGAAAGCCTTCACCTTCTTCATTAAATCTGCGTGACTGGTGATCAGTTCTGCGTGTCTCTCCTTCAGCTGAGAGAAGCGATGCTCCGCCGCCTGGGCTCTCGCTGCCAACGCCAACGACAGGATGAAAGTGACTTTAAACTCATTTCATCCTTTGGGACAGAAATCTTTGCACTCACTGTCTGCTTCTTTTAACCCGATCTGAGCCCCCACGCCAGCGACGGTGGCGGAGCGCAGGCTCTCCACTTCCAACCGCAGGTGTTCGTTTTCCACCATGGCGACCTGTTTGTGCGCGCGCTGCTGCTCCACTTCGGCCTCCAGGCGGTTCATCTGAGCTTTCAGCTCGGTCACACACCTCTGAGCCTGAGACAAAGTCAAAGGTGATGCAGGAGATGCTAAGTAGACAACAGGAAATCAAGGCCGTGCAAATGACCTCAGTCTTGATGAGCTGGAGTTCCGGTTTGAGTACTTCCAGCTCTCTCTTCAGGCCGTCGTTCTCTGCTTCCCGCTGCTCCACGGAGGCGTCAGGGGTTCCCGCCTGACTCAGCAAATAATACTGATGTAAAGAAAGCAAAATGTTAGAAGTGGCTGGAGGAGATGAAGGCTGAATACATGAGTTCTTGTTTTGCCTGTGCTGTAAACACACTTGTGTCATTTGTGGCGCCTCCCTGTTTTCCGCTTGTGGCTCTGCCTCGTCTTCCTCTTGTTCATCGCCCGGCAACACCACCACAGGCCTTTTATATTCGCCCAGGGCAGCCGCTCGGAGGAAGTTTGGAGGAGACTGAGGGGTAAAAACAGGTGTTTGTTATGGGAAGAATCACCAAAGTATGTGAATGATTATTATGTTATTATTTTTGTTGTTAAAGGATAAAAGATGTGAAAAAATGTATGGAAACGTGTCACTTACATCCGGCAGATCTGGGATCTGGATGATCCTCTTAAAGAACTCCATTTCTTTGGCCTTGTTGAAAAACTGTGTCAGGCTGCAGAGGAGAAAAGAGCTGAGATGAAGGAATAATCCCCCTAAAACACACAACTTTGCATGAAAACCCTGACGACCTACCTCATAAACAAATCGCGGAAGCGCTCTCGATGTCCCAGCAGAACATCCGGTGCGATGCCTACAAACCAGAGCAAGAGATGGACATGAGGATCTGAGCAAAGTGTTTCGACTTGCGGTTAAAAAACAAGTTTTTCCAACACTCACGGCTGTGAAGTTTAAACAGCAACAGGACAGAAAAATGGTAGAGAAAGGTGCAGTCCAGTATGAGCGGCACGAGCGGAGTCAGCCGGCAGTGTCCCGCCGGGGTCGTAGACTTGACCCCATTGGCGTCCATCTGACGCAGAACTTCAACCATTCATCAAAGGACATTGTGAAGACTGTGTGTATTTAAAATGTGGCTATTTATGAAATGATCCATAAAACTCCCAGCAGACTCACCTGTGTCAGACATTTTCAGTGCAGCATCAAGACTGTCCATCAGTTCCTGCGTCATGTCGAGTCTGGAACGCAAGAAAACAAGTTCAGCATAAACTACACTCATCAATTCAATAAAAATGGGCATTTGGCCATGAAAACAATAAAAACTTACACTTTGGTCATGTCATTTCCTGCTTCTCTGTGCAAAGTCTCATCAGTGATCTCCATACTACCAGGGATCAGTTTGTGCTATTCAAAAATGGTTTCTGTTTAATGATTTTCCACATATACAACTGAAACGGTTTCTCACAGTCTGACTTACTTTTGCGTTAAATTCCATTTTGAGGCAGAGATATTTGGTATACAAGGAAACAATGTGGCCATATCGATCATGCAATTTTCCCTGGGAAGAAAAAAAAAGTTCACAGCTGAAATTTGAATCATATTAAGCAGATAATGCTTTTGACATTGCTTCATGAATGGGAGATTTGCTCCTTCTAATCACTGCTGCTTACCCAGAGATTACCCATATCTTTGACGGTGGGACAGTGTCGGTAAGAATCTGGAACAACCTGCACATCAGACAGAGAAAACTTAAACTCACACATCAAACAGAAAATACATATACACATTTATATGTGTGTGTGTGTGTGTGTGTGTGTATACATATACATATATATATATATATATATATATATATATATATATATATATATATATATATATATATATATACAGTATTTATCAAACAGGTAATGTAGAGGTTCAGACGTGCATTTCTGTGTCCACCGCGCAGCACTTTGTGCAGCAGGTAGCAGAACTTCCAGCTGACCAGGGCATTGCTGGACAGAGGCAGGTTCAGGGTGTAGGACCAGAAGCTGGTGGCGCCGGCCTCCTTGTGGGTTCCCATGATGATAGCTGCCCTGCTGTCAAGGAAACAACACCCGCCCACAAGCTGACCTGTGGTGGCACCATTTGGATTCTCAGCAGGCCAAAACAAAGTAGGATCCTCGTTTCCTGCCTTAAGTTTTCGATATTTGAGAGGAATTTTCCTTAATAATTATACTAAGACCCCCCCCCTACAAACCATCAAAATCCAAAATATCCGATTAACACATCAAACAGTTTAAAGCAGGTCTGTTTCTTAAAACACAGGAAAAGATACTGCGCACATATTTCTGCTTGGGTGGTACTTCAGCTGAGGTGATCGTTTTACTGAGACTCTGCAGCTGCAAGAAATAAGAGAGAAATAAGCTAATTACATACTATATTTAGACAGTTAATAATTGTACCAGCTTTGATTTAAATGATCCTTTAAACACGCCATCGTCAAATGTCATTTATTTCCGTCGGTTTTATCATCTTAAAAAAAAAGGCACTTACCTGCTGTTTATTAAATTGCTCTTTCTCCGCAGCTAGAGCCTTTTCCGTCTTATTTTCATTTTTGGTTTTTGCTTTGCTCATATTGCTGCCGCGCTCCGAACACGGCGGATTCGATGGACCAGTTTCGGCTGCTCGTCGACCCTTTTTCGCCGCTTAATGGCAACAACCGGTGCGTCTGATCAGTGCGTCAACAAGGTACCCATGCTTCAATTATCTCAAGATCAATACAGCTCAGATTCCCTTTAAACGACCCAGAGGAAGCGTTTTGGTCGTGCGTAAACAGCGCTGCCAAATGCGTAAAAACGCGCTAGGAAATAAATCGGCGACGGGTTAACCTAATCAATCAAAAGAATATCACTAATGTAAAGTATTTCTGCTTTTATCATTATATTTGGCTTAAAACTACATAACAATCTATTTACAAGATAAAGCCAAAGATAATAATTCAAAAAATACCACGAAGAATAATTTCCTCGGAGTCACCAGGTGAACGCGTCGGCGGTGAAACTGGAAAGACCGTACAGAGGCAGCACTCAACAGCCCTGTAGGACTGGTTTCACATCTCACCTACTTCACACAATAAAGCCTTTTCAAAACCAGAGATAAGAATAAAAAAATAAAAAAAAATCCAAAAAAACAAAAACATTTATTTTCTGATGCACCAAACCAGAATCTGGGATGTTAAAAGGCTCCATAATTAGCTTTTTTTTTTTTTTTTTACTCATTTCTGACAGTTGTGTTCAGAGCAAAGTTGTGTCCAAGCATTTCTTATTTTCTAAAACTGTGTTTGCCTGATTGCGCGTGAATCTCTGGTGAATCCTGGAGGGCCGGCTGCTTTTTGTTTTTGGCTATGGTGAAGCCGTCCACGTGTCTGGCTGGTGTGGAGGGCAGGCTGTAGGTGGAGCAGCACTGGCCTGTTGGAAAATAAAAGCGCATTATGTCTGAGCACACCCAACCCAAAGGGAGGAGCGGCTTACCTTGACACCCAACAGAAACATCAAATGATGGAATATAAATCAACATCTAAAGCGAAACACTTTCCCACCCTCTGTGGTGTCGTAGTTTGGCAGTGACGACACGTCTCGTGTTTCTGGGGGTGCAGGAGGTCGGTGGTCAAACGGTTGTGGAGGAAAACGCTGGGGGGTGTTGAGCTGTCGTGCTCTGAGGCACCCATGATGACCTGCTCGGACTCCTCCAGCAGCTGCTGCAGAGAACATCTGGATAAAGGAACATCAGCCTGGCGGGAGGAGGAATAAAGCACAAAGATCAGGATCAATAGTCAGAAATAGAACTAAGGAAGATGAGAATGTCTTACGTCCGCCAGGTGCGTGGAGTCGCCCCCCACGCCTCCGGCGACTGTATTCTGCAGTCCTGAGTTCTTCGCTCTGACCCGTGAAGGTGACTGGTTGTCCAGGCAGACACACTTCGCCTCACCCAAACTGAGATGCCAAGAAGAAAGACAAACTTAGATCTTTGTCCTCAGTCACTGCAGCTCATCACTTCATCCAGACACAGAAGAGCAAACACATCTCAGCAGCGTGAGAAGGTTTATCCACAAATGAGGGCCTATTAACAAAACACTGTAAAACAGGTAGAAGTACCCACAATCCCTCATTACCTACCTACCTTACCTCATTACACCTGACTGACATCAAGCCACACCTCTGGCTCCAGCTGTAACCACTGCTGGCTCAGAGACATGAGAGATCTGGGATTGTCTCTGAAAGCAATCACCTGCTGTCTAACTCCTGACTGGCCTTTTCTCTTCTGGCTTCATGGGAGCGCTCCAGGTTTAACTGCAAAAGCCGCAGGTCATTCCGCTGATTCTCACACACCTATGAAACACACACAGGGACAAACCTTCAGGAACACATTCTTCTCTGTAATTCAAGTACCATTTTAGTGTTAATTTGTTTAAAGATCTATCATGGACATGACTGTGACCCAGGGGAAAAAAAAAAACATCCAGGTATGCTGCCAAACCTGAAAGATGTCTCTGAGGTCACCGACACTGCGAGCAGCAGGAATGAAGAAACACACCTTCAAGCTCTCGCCTGTCATCGTTTGCAAATAAACGTGTACATTTTCTAGTGGTGTTGCAGCGGCACTTGGCCATAGGGAGGGGTCGCAGATCAAGATGGTGTACCTGCTGTAAGCAGCGCAGCTCTGACATGGTGCGTTCCTGTTTGGAGCGAGCCAGTTCAAGCAGCTCATCTTTCCAGGTGTCGCCCTCTCCTGGTGACAAAAGACAAAACAGTATTTAAAGCCAGCAATCAGTCAGGAAGCACTGACGCAAAAATGACTGTTGTGTCGCGTTTGCGGTTCTTGTACCAGACAGGAGCAGGTCTCTGTGAAGCAGCTGAAGCTCCTGTTTGAGACGGATGATCTCCTCCCTCTGCGTGCTGCTCTGGGCGAGATGCTGCTGCAGCTCCTCTATATCAACAACATGGTAAAACAAAGGCAGAAGGCACAAATGAAAGATAGGCAACTGCATGTTTTAAAGTGGAGACTTTTCTCATTTTAGATGCGTACCTTTCCGCTGTGAGATTCCTTGTTTTGCTTCTCTGTGTCGTCGTTTCATTTCCTCCAAGTCTTTCAGAAGTTTATTTTCCCTTGATCGACTCTCCTTGAGCAGCGCCTCCAGCTCTCGCAGACGCACCGTCAGGTCAATTATGTGACCAGAAGCCTCGACCACATCTTTGTCCTGATGGGGAAGACGCATTACATTCACGCGCCACCAAAAGCAGTCGTCACTCTATTTAATCCTTCAGCAGATATAAAAAAATCATTTTGTTGAAACATATAATGTTGCTGTACCTTGAGTTTTAGCATGGAACTCAGCTCTTCCTCCCTCACCTGCAGAGAGCCAACTTTGTAGGACAGAGTCATGACTGTGGAGTTAAGGCTCTGGTTCTTCTCCTAAGAGACATCAGAGTGACCTCCTAGCACCATTTTATTTTTCTGTGTTATTTACATTTTCTTTATCATGCAAATTGTACCTCAAAATCTTCACATTTTTGGTTGATAGACTGCTGCTTTTCTTGAAGCTCCCCAAGTTGCTCTCGGGCTACTCTGAGCTCCTTTTGGACTTCCTTCTCCCTGGATTCTACCACCCACACCCGTTTCGTCAGAACTCTGATCACCTCGTTGCGTTTCAGGAGCTCCTCTGCACAAAAAGAGAAATCTGTCTCATACAACACCGTAGACATTTGCAGATCCTCATGGTTGGTGTCTGCATCCTCACCATCTAAATGTCTGCACCTCTGCTCCATAGTGAGCATCTTCCGCCGGTCTTGTTCCCAGGATTGAATTTGCTTACGATGGGAGGCAGCCATGACGTTAAGCTCCCCTTCCCTGTCCTTCAGCTCAGCCATCAGCAGCTGGAGCTCTCTTCTCTGCCTCTGGATCGTAGAACCATTCAGGTTGTTCACATGAAACTTTAACAGGGCACAGAAAAAGAGACACACACGTCACATATGTTCATACAATCAAAACACACTTCAACTCAAGATGAAATAATGCACGACTTATTCTGCAAACAATAAGGTTCAGCTGGTTGGATGGATCAGTTCACGCTTGATCTCACCTCAGACTGCTGCATGCTGGAGGTAGCCAGGTTAACAGCTGGGTTAGGGAGTGAAGACATCCTCAAGACCCTAGGTTTGCCTCTAGCATTTTCCTAAAAAACATGGTGTGTATGTATGTATGTATGTGTGTGTGTGTGTGTGTGTGTATATATATATATATATATACACACACACATACATACACACACACACAATTCCAGAAAAATGCATTTTCCTGCGATTATGAAATGGACAGGTCACTAACTTCTTTGACTGGAGTACTGTGCCAGACCTCAGCTGTCGTATCTAGTACATAAAAAAAATATATTAGTTATGGAAAATTCACACGTTTAACACTTAGACAGGGTCATTTGTAAGTGCCTAAAACAAAGATGATGTGATTTTTTTCATTTACCATCTAACCAGGAGAGGTCGTGTGAGGCTTTTCCACTTGTGGCGGTCTCTCTGTTCTCTTCGTCCATAGCATCTTCACAATTCCAATTCTAACAACTTACTGACGGTCGAGCACACATAATTCCGTGGTTTCTTTCAACTATTGTTTTATTTTTCCTTTTTTGTTTTAATGGGTTTCGGGCGCGCATGACGTACACTTTATATCAGTCAGCTAGCTAAGTCAGGAAGGCTAAAGTTCCATCTCTTAAAGTAACACAAATATGAAAAAAGACCGCAACAACTCAAACAAGTCGAATTCTTTTGCGTGTCAGTAATGCACGTCGAAAGTTGTAAACACTTAAGGCAAAATACCTCAGTGAAACTTTAAGTATTGTTGTTGTTAGCGTTAGGAGCGTTTTTATCGACTCGCCGAAGTGGGACTGGAGGATGACGTCACACCAAGCGTGTTGCGATGTCACAATTTGTAAGTCTGTACTCCGACTAACAGGGGGCGCTGTTGCAATCGCGGGAATAAAGTATCAACCGAATAAGAAGCGTTTCGAGGCGTGCTCAAAGTACATCAGCAACTGTACCTCATTCAATAAGAATGATTTACTTAAACTTTGACTAACGCTAGAAATGCTGGTGGATTTACGGAGCGGACATTAATAAGTTACTTTTGTGGGGTACGTAAATCGGAATATTGTCCATACTGCTGCGTCCTCCAATAGTAAAGATCTTCTGCTAGCTTTACGTTATCTGGATTTTAGCAGCTAAGCTAAAGCCCAGTAAACTGATGTGGTTGACAGCTGTGTGATTCAAAGTTATTTCTTGAGTAAAGCCAATGACACAAAATTTAGATATGTTGTTCATCACAAGACCCAATGACGAAAATGATCCAATTTAGTATTTTAGCGATGTTACACAATTATTCTTAGTGAAAGGTCTGAAATGGTGCAACTTATGCCAAAGAGCCGCATGTGTTGTTAGCTAGCCAAGGCTAGTTATCATAGTTACCTTCGATCATATTAAAGAAGCCGTTGGTCTGCAGTCGTGCCTTAAAATGGCACCAGTGGAATGCACTGGGATGCTATTTCTGCTAACATAATCATTGTGTTGACGTTAGCCAAATGATTGTATCTGATATACCCACTAACTGCATAGGTATGCCATGTTTTGGCTAGGATGATGTGCAGTTATTTTGGAAAGAGTCTTGTGCATTTATTCCCACATTAGGTTGTAAAAATATCAGTTTCAGATCTCTTAAAGGCTCTGTGCAACCAAAATGTCCTTTTATTACAGTAAAATGTCTTATTTTATGTCAACTCTATATCGAGGCCCTCACACTGACTTCAGCTCATCATTTGCATCAACTTGCAGTTAAACTTTATTTTATTTGTACCTGTTTTTTTTCCTATGTAGATAATTTATGATGGCTACTACTGAGATGGACTGTGGTTCTTCTGAGAGCAAATCAGAACAAGGGTCTCTGGACCCTGATTCAAAGTACCCGTTGAAAGTTCTTTACTGTGGAGGTACATCTATGCATTTGCTAAAATTCTTCTGGAATTTTTTCAGGCTTGTTTTCAAAATGTGATTGAGATTTTCCTTTGTCTTTGCAGTGTGCTCTTTGCCTACAGAGGTAAACTCAGTTCTGTCACTAATTGTGATGTGCAGTGTGTTTATTGGGTGCTAAAATGGACATTGAAGTCACTGTGGAGCGCATTGCTGAATGTTAATCTTTTCTTTGCAGTATTGCGAGTACATGCCCGAGCCAGCAAAATGTCGGCAGTGGCTTGAGAAAAACTTTCCTGACGTTTTTGCAAAGTTGACTGTAGGTGAGTGTCGGACGTGAGCATTTTTTTTAAATGTAGACAGCGCGCAATGCTTAAACATTTTGCAAAACAAAATAATACAATAATTAAAAAAAATATACCACAAATGTCCTTAATAACTCACGGTAAAATACTAAAGCTGAAAACACTTGAAAATCAAGTAAATACTGTTCACAAATGTACATCTAGGCACCAGTTTGTCCTGATATCGTGATGATATTCACAGCTCCACTCTAAAATTGTAATAAACATCTCCATCCAATAATGAGCATCATCAAGTTAGACCCATAACTTTTATGTAGTTGTGTGAGTGTTTTGTTTGCCAAGTTGTTCACGTTTTTCTCTATTTTTGTCCCACTGACCCAGCAGGAAATGCACCCAAACAGGAAACTGGTGCTGGAGATGCTCCCCCTGCAGGCGAGGATGAAGAGAAAAAGAAACAGAAGAGAGGTATATATGTATATTAGAAATGTAACTATAGCAGCGGTCTGTCATTGTCTTTTGTCTTTAATGAGCAATCACACTCTCAGGTTGCAGGTGAATTGTTTAGTCAACTAGGAGCAACACGCAGTCATGCATGTCAAGCATGTCATTTGGAGTCACTTTATGCTTTTATTCCAGTGATACTGTTGAAAAGAATTAATGCATAATTTTGATTTTCATAAATGTTTTATGTCCAAAATGTGTTTTTGTTCTCTTTTGTAAAAATGTGTCAATTATAATACATTTCTCTCACTGTTATATATATATTTATATTTGTTTTAGGTGGCAGAGGTCAGATTAAACAGAAAAAGAAGACGGTTCCACAAAAAGTGACGATAGCAAAAATCCCAAGATCCAAGAAGAAATATGTCACGCGGGTCTGTGGCCTGGCAACATTTGGTAACCAGTATTGTACTATGTTAAATTCTCCCTTTCAGCACTTTGTTCTCTAAAAGGTTCTTCCTCTCTCGCAGACATCGATCTTAAAGAGGCTCAGCGGTTTTTTGCCCAGACGTTCTCTTGTGGTGCCTCAGTTACAGCAGAGGATGAAATAATCATTCAGGGCGATTTTACAGATGATATCATTGACGTCATTCAAGAGAAGTGGCCCGAGGTGAGTTTATTCCTCCAGATGTATATTTTTTAGGGTTTAGGTGATAATTTCCACGTTGTAAAGCGGAGGTAGTCCTTTTTTTCGCTTGTTTCTTGTTGGTACAAACCGGTCCCTCCTGTTAAAACAATGGAGCGGGAATGCACGGAGAACATTGTTAACTTGGGATTTGCATAGAGCATGCTTTGATGACACTTTATAATCTGGAAATCTTTATCAGACTCGGTTTTAAAAGAGAATCTCTGTTCCTGTTCCAGGTGGATGATGACAGCATTGATGATTTGGGTGAAGTCAAAAAGTGAAGACCAAATATGCACTTTTTTTTTCCTGAAATGGATGTGACCTGAAACAGCGACAACTCAGCCAAATGTACACATTGAGTCATTTTATAACTATTTTATTTACCGATAAGAAAAACTCCGGACTTGGCCACTCGCTTGGCATTTTTAGTTTAATAGCTGCTTTCTGTCTTTTGCCAAAGGTGTGGTGCAGTATGACATGAATTTCTCCCAAAATGTTCTTCACTCACACGATCTGTAGGCTAATAAATTTCAGTCTCCCCTTTTTGTTTTTCAATTGTAATCATTCAGCACCATTAAAATCCTCCGTCTTTCAGGGCAGGAATTTGTTGTTTTGCTCTGTTTTATGGGGTTGAGTGGCTGCGGGTACTTGTTTTTGTCTCAGTCCCCTCGAGTGAACTGATTCCCCTGTATAATAGTATTTTAATGAGTGCACTCACCTCAGGAACATTTAGCCGTCGTTTCTACGCTCCTCTGGGTTAATATCACTTCCCCATAGATAAGCCAAAGTGCGCAGGTGCACCACACATTTTAGCTTGTTTGTCCGGTGAAAAATTTGCATGTGCGCAAACAGTTACCTTCTAAAGAAGCCATCTGGTCCAGCAGACAGCATATCGGTGTTGACATTAGCCCGGGGAAAGGATGAATTTTTCGTCACTGACGGCTCAGATGATGAACGCGTCAGAGTGCTGCGCCTTTGAGGCTCCCATCCTGGACCAGCTTCTGCCTCCAATCCTGATTTTAGAGTTCATGTTTGGGCTGCTGGGGAACTTTGTGGCCCTGTCTATGTTCATCTTCTACATGGACTCATGGAAGCCCAACTCTGTGTACCTCACCCACCTGGCTGTGGCCGACTCCATCGTGCTGTTCTGCCTGCCTTTCAGAGCAGATTATTACAGACGTGGAAAAGACTGGCTTCACGGGGACACCGCATGTCGCATCCTGCTCTTCCTGCTGGCAGCAAACCGCGCGGCGGGGATCTTCTTCCTCACGGCCGTGGCCGTGGACCGTTATTTGAAGATCGTCCACCCGAGGAACAGGATCAACCAAATGGGCCTGTGCTACGCCTTCTGCGTCTGTGTGGGCCTGTGGGTTTTGATCTGTCTTGCCACAGGTTACCTCCTGTTTGAAGAGCACTTCTTCATCAACGGCAACCACACGCAGTGCGAGAGTTTCAACATCTGCATGGGTTTTAGCCCCCTCGGCACCTGGCACAACGCCTTCTACATCATCCAGTTCTTCCTCCCCACTGCAATCGTGGCTTTCTGCACACTCAGAATAACCTGGCAGCTGAGGGACAGAAACAGGACTCTGGACAAAAGCGGAAAAATCAAGCGTGCCGTTCAGTTTGTCATGGCTGTGGCTCTGATTTTCATTACCTGCTTTTTTCCCAGCACCATTTCACGCATCGCTGTGTGGATCCTTAAAGTGTGGTACAATGAATGTCAGTATTTTGAAGAGGTCAACCTGGCTTTTTATACATCTGTGTGCTTCACCTACTTCAACAGTGTCCTCAACCCGCTTGTTTACTACTTCTCTAGCCCTGCTTTTAGTGGAACTTTCAGAAAGCTTCTGAACAAACTGATGACAAGCAAAGAGAAAGATCCAGAGTCTCCTGGGAATAACGTTTCCACCATTACTGGAAGGATTTAAACAGGTGCGACTGTGGTCTCTAAAAAATGTGAAAAAAATGACGATGAGTAGATGATGAAATGAGTAGTTTAATTCAGACAATTATTCTGCAGACTTATTTAAAATAATTTCAAGTTCATACATATTGATAAAAAAATATTAGTTGTGGTCACAGCAGTTCACGTTTGCAAAGTAATTTTAAACAAGAAACTAAAATTGCATTTCAGCCATTGCCAAGTTGATGTTGTTGCACTCTGATGTCATGTGTTGTTCACGCACGACGGAGATGACGTGAAACGTCCGTCGAGATTTTGCGTGTAAACGGCGAAAATTCACGTTTTGTAAAATTGGAAGATTTCACATTGTATTGAATGAGCTGCTGAATCTCATTTTAATGTGAAGTTTCTGCAACAGAACATCGCTGCCTGGAAACAATACAGGAGAATATGGTAGACTGGCGTATTTAAGGGTTTTATCCAACACTGTAAAAACAATATGGCTTTTCTGACAAAGTGTAAAATGTCGGTCCCAGTAAATAAACGTAAGCAGCGATTAGCCGTGACATATGTGTATTTTTTTGTCGCTTTTGCTGCACAGAATGTTTTTTTTTTTGTTTGTTTTTTGCAGTTTAGTTGTTGGCTGTACGAGCTCATGTTTGGACATGTGAAGGAGGCATTGTTAGCGAGTGTGACGTCATCGCGGGAGGCTGGGGCTGGGCTGGAAAACATGTAGCGGTGTAAGGTACGCTGCACCTACTCACGGCATCCTTTCCCCGAGAATCAGTCCAACTAAGAGGAAA
This sequence comes from Arothron firmamentum, assembly GCA_016586285.1. Classification (NCBI taxonomy): domain Eukaryota; kingdom Metazoa; phylum Chordata; class Actinopteri; order Tetraodontiformes; family Tetraodontidae; genus Arothron; species Arothron firmamentum. The sequence continues at coordinate 100,120 of BJFM01001695.1, forward strand.
TGTAAGCTTCCGCAAAAACACTTCTCACACCTGTCAGCATTTCTTTGGTGACTTTAGTGCCGTTCCAGTAAGCTTAGTTGTCTTTTGTTAAGCGTAGTTTGCGATCTCTTGCTAAGGCTAGCTAGCTCCGGTTGCGGGAGCGCATTCCAGGAGGGAGCAGGACTAATTCAGCCGGGAAAGCAAATATTCCATCGTGAGATATATTTAGGCGCTGGTCAGTATCACAGTTTAAATGAGGCGTTTGATGTCTTGTAAAATTGAACGTGTTTGGTGTTGCTCAAAAGTCGTGATGGGTTGGACCCAAGTTAGTAGCGCCGGAGATGCAGCAAGTACTGGGAAGCCTGCGGGCAGCCCCAGGATGCGGGCTGACAGCTCCGGCTGTTTGTTGTCCTGGTCTGGCCGCTCCAGCTGGGTGGAGGGACTGTGGAGCCAATGTTCCAGCAGCAGACCAGACCTCTCCTTTTGCCCTTCCTATTTATACACTAAAAAGTCTGAAAGCTTCTCGCTATTTCAAGGTTAAGACACAAGATCTTTGCATTAATCCGTTTTGATCTGTCAAATTATTTCAGATTATATCAGTGCAATTTCATTGTTAGTGTGTCCCTTTAAGGAAGCTTGACCATTTAATTATTCTTTAGAATGTAAAATAACTGGGAATAATAAAATATTTCTATTTTCTATTTCTACCCAAAAGAATAACTAAAGCGACTCTGTGCAGTAATGCTGTTGTAATGTTGAATCCTGTCTGGGGATGGTAAATATGCACATGTAAATATGTCTGTTTTGGAAGTTATTTATAGTGTGAATCCTCTGCCATGAAAATAATTTGCGAATATGATCACGCAGCTACAGTAGCGACAGGAGCTGCAGGGGAAACAGCTGAACGTCCAGAGAAATAAATGTTTGCTGAGGAAGTAGTTGGCTGCTGTGTAGAAGGGCAAAAAAATCTCCTCCTGCAGTATGTTTCTTTGGTTCAGGGAATGTTTTCTTATTTTTTTCCTCCCAAAATGCCCTCAGAGTGGTGCTTTGTGGGACAGAGGGGAAGGCCTCGTCCCCTGACTTCCATCAGGCCTGCCCCCTCCCTGAATCATGGAAAAACAAGGAGCCCCGAGTGCGCCAGGGAAGGCCAGCGGGCTCAAACCTCCCAGTAAAATAGCTCGTCCATCAGGGGCTCCAACCAAAACATCTCCATCCTCAGGTAAAATCTTGACTCCACTGTCCTCCTGATCAGTGGCCATGTGGAGGGCCGCTGATCTGCTGCTGTGATAACAAGTAAAAATAAGACAATAAGAGAATGATTTGTTAGACCAAGGTAATGATCTTGGTTAGCTCCAGACTGGTGTAGGGTGACAGTGGGGCTCCTGTTCAGGTGAAATTCCACTGAATATGTAGTTTTTGTAAGAAGTTCCACTTGAGGCTGTGAGAAGATCGTCTTGATTCCAGGCGCTCCAAAGCCAGTTCCTCCTGATAAACCCCCTGGCAGCGTCACCTCCCCAACCCAGGAGGGAGGAGCAGACTTTCAAGTTGGAGACAAGGTGTGGGTCAACGGCAGCAAGCCTGGCTACGTGCAGTTCATCGGCGGCACGCAGTTTGCTCCCGGCCAGTGGGCCGGGATTGTCCTCGATGACCCCATCGGGAAGAACGACGGCTCTGTGGCCGGGGTCCGATACTTCCAGTGCGAGGACGGGAGGGGGATTTTCACACGGCCGTCAAAGCTGTCAAAGACTGCGCTGCCGGAGAAGGACGTGAATGGGGCACAGGCCAGCCCACCACCAGCTGCCGTGGCAACGAGTGAACCCACGCCTGCGGCTGCCTCAGCTGGTAACAGAAACACAGACCACAGAGGCTTTCAGCCTAGAGAAGGCTCATCATGACGGGAAATGGATGTTTCTGGTTTATTCAGGCCACGTCAGCAGCATCAAGACGATTGCTGCACTCAACCAAATATCCACCGAGTCAGCGTCAAACCTCTCAGACCCCGAATCACAGAAAAAGACGAAGAGGGAGCTGAGGCTGGGAGACCGCGTGCTGGTAAGACGCTCGCCAAATGCACGGATTTGGTTGTCACTTGTTGGAATTGGATCTATAATATCCAGTAGGGGTTGTTAAGGGGGTTTAAAGGACAGCGTTGTCCACAGATGCTGTGGGTCTGTGGCATCTGTGCTTACTTTAAGCATCTCCCAGAGAAGCAGGTGTTGTCATTTCTTTTGTAGGTTGGAGGAACGAAGGCGGGAGTGGTTCGCTTTCTGGGAGAGACAGACTTTGCCAAGGGAGAGTGGTGTGGAGTGGAGCTAGATGAACCACTTGGCAAGAACGATGGGGCTGTAGCAGGGACCAGGTAGGAGGAACAGAACCGTACCGTAGCACGTCAGTCTATGTCGGGGTGTTTAGGTTTGAGCCAGTGGCTCCGGGTTCCTCTCAGGTACTTCCAGTGCATGCCCAGGTACGGCCTGTTCGCTCCGGTCCACAAGGTGACGCGTATTGGTTTCCCCTGCACCACCCCCACCAAGACCAAGTCTTCACAGAGGAGGTCTCTTCTGAAGAGGAGCCCGAGTGCGTCCTCCATGAGCTCGCTCAGCTCCGCCAACTCCTCCTTCAGTGGCAAACCCAGCCGAGCTGGACTGGTGAGGCTCATCCTGCTCTCTCATCAGTCCAGCTACACACCATTTGTTGAGGATGTTTCTGTCGTTCGACAGCAGCTTTACTTAAAGACAGTTATAAATGTTGAAAAAAACCCAATCTTTCCAGCTGGCGGAGACCTCAGCTCGCTATGCCCGTAAGATCTCTGGCACCACAGCGCTGCAGGAGGCCCTGAAGGAGAAGCAGCAGCACATCGAGCAGCTGCTGGCAGAGAGGGACCTGGAGAGGTGCGAGATGGCAAAGGCAACCAGCCACGCAGGAGCGGCGCAGCAGGAGCTGCTTCTGCTGAGGAAGGGACGGGATCAGGTCAGACGCTTGGCCGCAGCGCATCAAGAACGATGATGCATGTGCTCCACGCCTCCATGAAAAGAAGGACATTGTTATAAATTGAGTGCTTCATCCTCAGCCGCGTTGTTTGCGTCTGCCTCGTGTACAGGCGGCTGATCCGAGGGAAAAGGGGATGCTTATCTCTGACTCTCTGTCTGTCCCAGTATGCAATAGAGATGGAGGCCAAGTTAGACCAGTTGCGTTCACTGGTGGAGGCTGCAGATCGAGACAAAGTGGAGCTGCTCAACCAGCTGGAGGAGGAGAAGAGGTGGGTGATCGGCCTTTTCCTGCAGCAGCAATGACAGGAGCAGAGAGGTGGACGTCTGGAAGCAACTTTGAGAGGAAACCTGACGATTGTCCCTGTTTGACAGGAAAGTGGAAGATCTGCAGTTCCGTGTGGAAGAGGCGTGCATCACCAAAGGAGACCTGGAGGTAACCCCGGTTTACATAACCTGCTGCTCAATTAAACAGCTCCTCTCTTAAGCAGTGCATTTCACCGCCTCCCAGACTCATGACTCTCTGATGACACTCAGCTGTGAATTATTGACACAATATCTTTTATTAACTTACCCAACTAAAGAGAACCCACGAAGCTTCCCTCGTTCAAGCTTTGCATGCCAGACAATCTCAGATGGAAACTGATGACACAGGCGCTGTTGTAAATCACTTGGTAGATCACTTTGATCCAGCCCAGGCTTTCACCTGTCCCATCCTTATCAGCCTTCGCTGTTCAGAGGACAGCGTGATCAAACATTGCCTCCTACTCAACTAGCGAGGATAAACATAAGCCATCACCACTCACCACCCCTTTCCTCTAAAGTCTCAGAGCTTTTATTTATTTATTTATTTATTTATTTTCATGACTTATTTGCTGTCTTGTTCCAAGCTCTGTGGCTGTTGGCTCATGTTTAATTCCTTCACAAACCTGGGGTTTCTTCACAGATCTGGAACGCTTTGAATGATCTTCCCCTCAGCATCTTTTCGTGGCAGCGTCTGTTCTCAGGAGCTGCCTTTGTCTCGGCTCGCTTTGGCTCTCCTTGAACCTGCTCGTCTATTCGGCTTCTCCGTCTCCTTCCAGCCTCTCTTAGTCTCTGTCATCTTATAGAATAAACGCAAACGTGCATCTAAAAGACGGAGAGAGATGCTGAGATTATTTTTCATTTTTAGCCCAGACTTGCAAACTGAAAAGTGGCTGAAACAAAGAGCTCAGATTAATGAAGGCTTAACAGATCTTTCTTTTCCTCCTAACCAGCCGATCTGCTGTAAGAAAGCCTGAGTGTTTTCTGACGTACTGACCTTCTCTTGTTTGCGTTTGTGGCACCGAGCTGGCATGTGAGTGTTTGTTTTTCCTTCTCTTCCTGCTCTCTCCTACTAACAGACGCAGACCAGGCTGGAGCATGCCCACATAAAGGAGCTCGAGCAGAGCCTGCTCTTTGAAAAGACCAAAGCTGAAAAACTCCAGAGGGATTTAGAGGACACTAGGGTAATGCTGCCACTCCCTGTCCCACAGCAGGAGCGAGCCCTCCGCTCCCCAGCTGCTTTAACAGTGACAAATAGAATACAGGGACCCTGCATACAGATGATACAACTACCACCTCATGGCTTTGTGTGTGTGGGTGGGGGGATATTCACACCTTGTTGGCTTTGAGCTACTCTCTAACCCAAATCTGCATTTGTGCATGCAAGCTTTGGAGTGCCGGATTACATTTGACATGACGGCTTTAAGTTTATGTTTTATTATGATCATGTTTGGTTCTTGGTCAAAGTTGTTGGTTTGCAACCAAAGAAAAAAACAACAAACACAGTATAGAGGAAAGGAATCTCAGATTCCTCACACTGTCTCTAAATTTAGACACATTTTAATCTAAAAAAATGTAATATTCACACATTATTCAAGGCACAAATTAAAATGGACAACATGCAATACAACATTAACATGTAACAGTCATGACTCTCATGGTTAACATGTAGTAATGGACCATATTCAAGTCATCTGTAGGCAGCGGACGGAGGTTGAATTGAATTATTTAATTAATTTAATTGTGATTTGCATTTCCAAAATGATCCTTCCTTTCAGTTCTAAGATGAAGTCATGTCAAAGGTGGATCCTGTCCGTCTGTTGTGTTGTAGGTAGCCACGGTGTCGGAGCGCTCCAGGATCATGGAGCTGGAGCGGGAGGTGGCCGACCTGCAGCTCAGGCTGCGAGCTTCCCAGCAGAAGGAGGACGCTGTGTCTCTGTCCCAGCAACAGATCAGCAGCCTCAAGGCCCAGGCCCAGGCCCAGGAGAAAAAGGTTGGCCAGTGGCCACAGGATGTGACACCCCGCTTCTTACTGGATATTAAACATTATGGTTATCACGCTTTACGCCTTGATTAAAAAACAAAGCAGTTTGGCTGCACTAAGTCTATTTACGGTCCTCTTAAGGCAAACAGACACGGCGTTATTCTTCCCTATTGATGTATGTTTGCTAACACCACCGTGATCATTCATAATATATGACTCTGCTCAGTTGTGCACGTGCAAACGTCTGTCCTGCACTGTGTGTCTTATAGATCAGTGAGCTGAGCGTGGATGTGGAGAGCAAACAGAAGGAACTCCACTCTTTGCAGCATGATAAGAGCTGCATGGAACAGCAGCTCAATAACCTGGTAAGATGTGCAGCTCATTCATGATTTCTGAGATGAATCATGGGGGGGCAGGAGAGGGTGAGGGTCAGGGGCTTAGCTGGGATGGTTAGGGTGAGGGTAAGGGGAGTCAGTGAAAGGCCTCTCAAAGATGTAAGTACATGAATGTGTGTAACTGGTCTGATTAGGTGGAGCATCTATCCCCAAATGTTTCTGTGCACTCTGGGCCCAGTTATTATTCCCGCTTAGCTCAGGGGACAAGAATGTCCCTCCGTACGTCATTAGCTCAGTCAAGCTGATGCTTCTGTGTTTCAGAAACAAAAGCTGGAACATGCTGAGGAGGAGAGCAGGAGGATGGCGAAGGCCACGCATGGTAAACGTCTCCGCAGAACCCCCCCCTCCCCGTGTCAAACTGGTCGTTACATCCGATGTCGCGTTTCCCGTCAGAGTTGGAGCAGAGTGTGGAGCTGTCCAGAAAAGACTGCCAGCTCCTGAAGGAGGAGAACCTGTGCAGACAGAAGGAGCTGAAACAGGTAAAACCCTGGATTCAGTCCTCAGATTTCCACCTAGAAGTGCATCTGTCATGCTTGTGCACTTCACGTACTTCAATAGGCATGAACCTTTATTGTCACTGATGTTGTGGACGAATCAGCCTGTTTTCTTGCTCAGCCTCTTGCTTTGTGGACCTTTTCAGTAACAATGCAGGAAATGTCCCAAGCAAGTAGCTTCTGGAAGTCATGAATAATCCATCCGTTCCTTTCCAGCAGGCTTCCACTCTGACGCTAACGATAGCCTCGGGCTAAGGTTTTGCTGCTTAACAAACGCCTCACACCCAAATGCTCCTGTTACTCTCATTACCTTTGAGTTTGCTACGTTCATGAACATGTTGTCTGCTTTTTTTAGCCAGTGGTGCTCATGTGGTGCTGTTGCTTTTGTAGGTTACGTACTTTTATTTTGTAAAAGGCTGTTTCTTCCAGTCTTAGATGCATGAAGCAGAGGCAGAGAATAGTCAGTGGAACCACAGTCTGCTGTTTTTAGAGAGAATTTTGTTCCTTCTCCCTGAGGTCGGAGCTTTCATCTTCCTGTTTTTGCTTCATGGAGCTCGTTACAAACAAGCCTCAGGCCGACTAATAACTGTTTCCTTTTTTAGCTGTGGCTGTAAATGGCCGTTGATTATTCCCGTATATTAGTGGAATGCTGTTTTTGTCTGCTATCAATGGTTTTTTTTTTATCTCAGTCTCAGAGTGAAAGTGGAATCACCGTTGCCTCCAACAGTTCAGTGTCTCTCCGCTGCCTGTTTGCTTTTCCTTGTCACCCACCGTAAACGAGCTGCTTCAGAATCAGCGTTGGTGCCTGCCTGGTCAATATGAGCCTTTGGCAGAAAGGCAGAAGAAGCCTGTGGCCTCACCAGAAGCAAGATTGTGAAATTGTCCTGCTACAGTCTAGTAGTTCTCATTGTTAAACTGGTGTTCCAGGTGACTGAAGCGTCAGAGGAGATGGCGCTGTCGGTGGAGCGGCTGACCAGTGACAGGAGGATGCTGGAATCACAGGTCAGCAGAGGGGCTTTTCCTGTAGGGGTGAGCATCCAGGTGACACACCTCTAAACGGATGCACGCTGCTACAGTCTTTTACACTCTCGGCCTCCGTGTAGCTGCAGCAAAAACACGAACCAACCGAGAGAGCCAGCCTTTCGTCTCAGTGGACACCAACAGGCACAAACCAGAGACTTTATTCAATATTTATATATTACATCTGCTTCTCTGCTCAGCCAAGGGCCGCTGCGAGTTATGATGTAATACTGCACATGTCATTGTGTGTGTGTGTGTGTGTGTGTGTGTGTGTGTGTGTGTGTGTGTGTGTGTGTGTGTGTGTGTGTGTGTGTGTGTGTGTGTTTGTGTTTATGTGCTTGGCTGGACAGGACATTGGTCATGATATTCCCTTGTAACTCATCTGTTGGATATAGGTTGAATTTTGCTGTATCTGTGACGTCAACCTGTAGTTGTCATAGAATTTTTGTTCATTTCAGCATTTATCCTGTGATTTCTTTTAGAAAGGAAGACATGTTTGCTGTCAATCAGGACTGCACACTAAAGACGGACTTGTTTTCATTTTAGTGGATAATATCGTAAAAGTTGTGATAAACCTTTTTTCCATGACCTTTTCAGGACGTGGTTTACACTTGCTCATTTTTCATGAATTGCTGGAATTTTCTCAGCATTTGTAAATTTTGTGGTTGTTTCAGGCGTAAGAAAGAGTGTAAATCTTTGGCATAGGTTGTCAGATGGTAGAAAGAAAGTGTGTGTGTGTGTGTGTGTGTGTGTGTGTGTGTGTGTGTTGGGGTGGGAGGAGCTTATTCATGCTTACATAATGGAAGTGCTGAGGGAGAGCGGGACGCCGCTCAGACGCCGCTCTCCTCATCTCCCGCTCACAGCCGCACACGGCCGGGGGGGATGAGATCCGATGGTTTATTGATGCCCAGCGTGTTTTTGTCTCCACGTTGCCGTCTGTAGATAGGAGGCGAGCGTTGGCATAGCAACATCACTGTTTAGCAAGTGAGCGCGGAGTGAAATCCAGCACTGCTGAGCGGCGCAGGGATGGACCTAGCTGCTCTGCATCAGGGTTACTCCGCTAACATCTACTCGCCTCACTACCAGGTGGGAGAAGGGGCTTTTTTTGGGACGCCTGAGCTCCGCTGCGACTGGCTGGAACTGCAGTGAAGTGCTTGCGTCAGCTTTTCCTTAATTAGCTGTTTTACGACTGTTTCTCCTCCTTAATGTCAGTTTTCAGGATGTGTGTGACCGTTTGTGTGACCTGCTTGTTAACCTTTGTGCTGTATAAGCGACGTATCTGTGCTGTTTTGTGTGCGTGCACGTCAGAGCATCTTTTATTGAGAGTAAAGATGTCGAGGCCGTAAGAGTGGCAGGAACCCAAAACAGAAGCAGGCTGTCGGGCGGCTTCCCCTTCGGACACCACTGCACAGCCATTGATTTAAAAGTCATAGTTTTTAATTAGTTATTGATTTGTGCCACTTAAAAAGCTGCACGTGTCTAAAACAATTTGCAACAAGTTAGATGTTTGTATTTGACGCGTTGTTTAGATAGAGATGCCTCACCACAGATCAGGAAAATGGAATCTTTCAGCGCTTGCATGTTGCAATCTGACGCGATGTCTTTGCGTTTCTCATGGCCGTCCTTCCTGCTGCCTGGCCCCGCTCAGCTGGAGACGCTGAAAGAGCAGAACTCCAAATACCAGGAAGAGCTCAGCCTGTCCACGGAGCGCAGCAGCTCAGAAAGCCAGCGCATCGGGGTCCTCTGCAAGGAAGTGTGAGTACTGCTGATGACTAATGTGTTTTTTCCTGGCATCGATCCCCTCTGAAGGTGTCCCAAATCATCCAGCTCGTTGGAACGCTGCTCTGAATCCCCCCCGAGGTCTGTGCAGATAATTAAAAATACACTCTCCGTATTTCTCACTTTTTTTTTTTTTTACGTTACGCACATAAAAATGCATCGTTCTCACTCTGAAATGTGGAACTGAAGTGGTTCCATCTGTAACCCTCCAGGTTCAGCTGCTGGTAAATTGGCTATAAATTGAATAAATTGCAAACGATTAGCCTGCGGCAGCTATTATGTGATTGTGGGCTCGGCGCTGGAGTGCACGTGATGCAAACAGCTCCATAATCACAGTGCAATAAAAACCCTCCTGGGCTTTAGGGCTCCTCAGAATCACAACTCCTCCGTCAGGCCTCAGAATCCCAGAAATAGTTTTTGCAGAAATGTGCTAAATCTGTGTCGCAGTCGCAGGTGTGCTGAGTGGAGGATTGAGTGTTTGACCATGCTGGTAACAAGTGTCGTCCTGCAGCCTCCCAGCAGTGATGCAAGCACACTCTGGCCGCTCGGGGAGACGTTGCTAATCATGTAGTTCACCCCCACCAGGACACCAGAGTCTCAGCTGATGGTTAAAATAGAGGAAAACAGGTCAAGGTCAGCAATATTTACTCATTTTTGCAGAAATCAAAAGCAGCGTGATGTCGAGGTCTATTTATAGACCGTGTGGTGAGAGTATCTGGGATGTGCTGGCACACGTGCGCTCTTTGAGTCTTCACGTCATCCTCGCACTCCTCCCCTGCTCAGCGGTGATGTCACAGCTCCAGATGGATCGGACTGGCTGGATTACAGTCATCCATGCATTGAAGGCTGAGGGAGGGGAAGCAGGCAGGCAGATGTGCGGAAGCTGTTCCCTCCCCCTAGAGGAACAGCCGCAGGAGAAGCAGCGTGAAACTCTTCGTTGCAGCGGCCTCCCAACAAGATGCACATCCTTCCTCCCTCTGCTGCCGTTACATAATCGCTTCATCTCCTCCCAGGACCGCCTGGCTCCAACATGGCCACCGCTGTCCCTGTGACATCTGTGTGTGTGTGTGTGTGTGTGTGAGAGAGAAAGATCAATGGAGCTTTTGTAGCGAACAGAGCAGCTGGAAGCGCCGCCGCTCAGCCTGCGCTTCCTCCATTGTGCTGCTTTTCGGCTGGTGTTCTGCTTGATGTGATGAAAAGATTTGCGCTGATTTCAGTGGATTTCCTCGTGTGTGTCTGTTGTGTGTGTGTGTGTGGAGATATTACAGCTGCCAAATCCCTTAAGATGTTAAACCTGGGACTCTGACCATGTCAGTGTATTTGGTCCCAATAAACCTGAGACACAGTGCTGATCTTTTTTGAAGTAAAGGAGGTGAATGCTGGCGTCTTTCTGTTGCCGACCGTGGCAGAGGCCGCTTCTTCACCTCCTCTTTCTCTCTCCCCTCAGTGAGGAGCTGAAGCTGGCCTCTCACACGTCTCAGGTAGCTGCTCTCTTCCAGATGAGAAAGCTTGATTTGATGAATGGCTTTGGCACGGCCAGGATTTGCTTCCTGCTGTGAACTCTTACAGCTCAGACAGCTTTAGCGCCTATTTAAATGTCTGTATTTGTGTGTTTGCCGCTCAGACAGACCCGCAGCAGACAGACATGAAAACCAGGTAGGAACCTGCAAAATCCCCCCTTCAGGCTAGCAGTCCTGTTCTCTGAGGAGCTTCAGCCTCATATTTCCAGTTAGAAATGCTGCAAACCTTAATGATTAGCAGATTCTTTGCATTTGTATGAGGGTTTAGGTATTTTTTGTAAATTTGGGAAGACATTTATCTTTCTTTCCTTGAGTTTGTTATCTGAAATTGTATTTAATTACAGGCTGTTTTAGATGAGCAGTTTGATTTCTGCATGTTTCTATAATCATGAGGACATTCACAGTTTCTCTATATCTACTCTTCTACCCAAGAGATTGACGTTTATTTCACTTTCCCCACACTCTTCCAGTCAGGTTTCTGTTCTTTGGGCTTATTTTAGACCCTCGCTCTGAGCACAAACAGAACTCAGGTGTCATCTCAAATCTGGGTGCACTTATCAGAGGATTAAAACACTTCAGCAGCAGCTGCGGAGGATGAGAGTGAATGTTTAATAAAGGCGTGAGGACATCTGAGTTAAAAGTGGAGGTGAAGACCATCTGACAGGTGATGCTCAGTAGAGGTGGTTTGGAGAGAGGCAGAATTCTGTGTTGAACTTGATTCTGCGCCTGAGAAACCGGGAATTAGACGGAGAGAACCGCCGTCCAGTCTGAGTTCCTTTGCTGGTTTACCTTCCTGCTTCACACTTGTGCTTAAAAGTTATCTCTGTTTTTTCAGAGACGCCGTCTCTAATCAGGAAATGGAGAGCCAAAGCGATTTCCAGAAGTCCACCGGAGCTTTAATCTCTGATAAAGACCGAGAACTGGAGACGCTGAGGAATGAGGTGCACCTTCCTTAATGTCATTTCATCTCAGTCTGCAATTTGAGAAAAAGTGTGAATGAATTAAGTTTTTTTTTTTTCCACCGTAGATCGAGGTGCTACGAGGAGAAAACGCTGTGGCGAAGACGCTGCAGTCGGCGGTGGAGACCCTGGAGAGAGACAAGGCTCAGCTGCAGGGCCGCGTCCACAGTCTGGAGCAGAGGCTGATGGAAACGCAGGCCTCGGAGGACGACGCCGGAGCCCCGCCCTCAGGTGAGGAGGCCGCCATCGGAGGTCGGCAGTATTTGGACAAGTCCTCACCGACCTTGTTGTTTTCCACGGCCGCCAGCAGGGGGTGCTGTTCTGGAGCAGCTGAGGGAAGAGAAGGAGTTTGCCGAGGGACAAGTAAGAGCGAGAAGAGTCGCTCGTCACGCCAGCTCAGGTTTGGGGCTGCCAGTTCTCACCCGTGTCCCGCTCGTCTTCACCAGATCAACTTCCTGAACAGCGTCATCGTGGACCTGCAGCGGAAAAACGAGGAGCTGAAGATCAAACTGAAGAAGCTCGCTCTGGCCGAGTTCAACGGCAACGACGACACCGACGGGTGAGAAAGCACGAACCCTTTCTTACAGAAAAAAGCTGGGGCGACTCAAAAAGAATAAATATCATTGAGCCTCAAGAAACAGAGTCCTTACAAGACAAACGTGTTTTTCCAGTCTTGTTGGCGTCTCCAAGCATGAGAAGAAGGCGACGCCGCGTCTGTTCTGCGACATCTGCGACTGCTTTGACCTCCACGACACCGAAGACTGCCCCACTCAGGCCCAGAGCCCCGACTCTGTACCCCACACGGCGTATCACGGCAACCCGGCAGCCGAGAGGCCCTACTGTGACATCTGCGAGGCGTTCGGCCACGCCACCGAGTCCTGCAATGATGATCAGACTTTCTAGAGGCTCAGACTCCCACGTTCTCCCCTCTTTCCCTGCACACAGTTCCCCCAGATTTGTCCATATTGTATTTTTATATGATATTTATGCATATCAGTGCTCACTAACGCCCCCCGAGACAGAATGCAGACCGTTAGTCCAAATGTGCTGCTTTTGTGCAATATCCAGGAATCTGTCTGCTGCACTTATTGCTTTACACCTTTTGCATTTAAGTTTTCGTGTTTTTCTTTTTTTAGGGCCTTTATTTGTTGCTTAGCCAAAAAAAAAAAAAAAAAAAACTAAATGAAGGGAAAACGGCTGGAAGACCCTACTGTCCTTCTGTCGTACATTTCTGTGAATACTGTCAAATCCCCATTCCCAGGCTGGTGAGCGTTTCAAGTCAGGAAATCACAGGAGTCAAAGGCAAGCCGAGATTTGAGGAGAAAAGTCTGATAATATTAGCTTTAATTCAAAATTACAAAGGAGAATATTTTCCATTTCGTTCTCCAGGTTTAACTAGCAATTGCGGTGCAAAGTTGCTCATCACACATGAAGGTCAGTTTAGGTCACTTATTTTTTTATTTCTAACGGCTCTGCTATGTTTCTGGCTGTCTCAAGGTCGAATGAGGTCGTCCCAGAGCAGCTCATTTGATCTACCAGCTCCTGTCTCTCAAACATCTGTGTGCAGCCTGTTTCCTTGAATCAGCATTAACACCACTGACACATACCGAGTATTTGTAGTCCTTCCTGTGTTTTGTTATTTATTGCCTGACCTTTCACTAAGCAGTGGCGTTTGCTTGAGGGAATAAGCTAGCACGGGTGAGAAGTATATGCTTAGTGTGTACCAGGACCCAGTTGAAGTTTTGCACTGTCCCACTTTAAACATTCAGTAGAACAAAAATCCAGCCCTCAACCTTTGTCAGACTCATGAAGATAATGCAGATTTTTGTGGTCAGCCAGTGCAGAGGGCTGGTGCTGCCAAGCTCAGAGCGTCCACTTGTTTGACCTTCTGGGAAATGCAGCCTGTTAGCTTAGCACACAAAACACGAGCACATTTTCCTAAAAGTGGATCTAGTCCTTTCATCTAATGCCCTTGCGCGACCGTCCTGAAGCACAATTTTATGATCATACTGTATCATATCTTCCAGGATAACAGTGTATTTTCGCACATGTGGCTGAGCAGCGACACCACCGACCTTTGTAAATGCCGATCAGAGGCTTTCTTCTGACCGTGCACAGTGCCATGAACAAACTAAAAAAACTCTTATGTGGAGTACATTTTATTTTTCTGCCCTGTTTATAAGATTAAAATTGTATAGGGTGAAAAAAATCACTCATTTGTATCAACTTTAAACGTGATGATGTGGTGTTTTCTATGTACTGTATGGTCCTGAACGGTCTAATAGAAATGCTAAAACAGTTCCCGTGTAGTTCTAGTTTTATTTCAGCATTTAAACTCATGTTTTCTGGCACCGCAATCCCTTGTTAGGTTTTATTCCCCAGAGCTACTCACAGACACTCAAAGGTTTTTTAGGAATTTTATTAAGAAAACAAAAACATCGGACATAATAAAAACCAAGCAGTACTGATGGAATAAATAAGTCAAACCAAACCATAAATCTGTACAAAGTCTAAAGCGAAGACAAAACTGGTCCCAAGGAAAAACAAAACAGAAAAAAAAAAGAGTTTTTATATCTCACAGCTCTTTAAAACACACATTTATGAGCAAACTATAATCGATCAGCTCAATCTGGTGAACGCTACAACAGAAGTGAGTTGTTTTATTTTTTTTAAGATGAGTGTATTTAATGCTGTTTATAGCTGTTAATGTCAATACAATAGCATTTTAAGTTCCAGCGCTGCTGGACTGGGAATGAGGTATATGCTAATCCATCCTCTAAACTGAGATCTTTTTTTATTATTTCTTTTCTCTCCATCCATGTGAATGCTGATTCCATGAAATTAGATCAAGTATTTGTGTCACGTCTACACCTCCCTCCCCCCCAAATTCCTGTTGACAATTAATGAAACGCGAGGTTGTACATTACAGGTCATAGATCTGAATCCGTACTATAAAGTGTAAAAATCAGCGGAAAATCGCGCGTGTGGATTCTGCCGACACAAGAGCACCTTTCGGGGGGATTGGAACCCGTGGTGGAGCTGAAACGCAGGAAGAGTTGTGGCTCACAGACAAGCAGAGGGGAGATGTGACTAAATGGAGCTCCTAAAAAAAAATGGTGTGATCCGTTCCGGAGAAGAAAAGAAAGAAAGAAAACGTTCTTCAGTGCTTTCTGGCCGTCGTAAAAGCAACAGTGGGACGTCTTGACAAACGTTCCAGTCACTCGCAGAGAGCTGAACGGGATGTTTGAGGCCTCATTCACACCCGTGTGGTAACCTTTAGCTTAGCATAACGCGTGGAAGCAACAGCAGTGAACCAGACTACTTCCTGGTGAGTAAGGAAATAAGACCAGTTCCACTAACCAGTTAATACAAACTGCATCTGTCTTCTCCACGTATATACTATCACACACAACTGGGAAAAAAAACATGTCATAACAGTGCACACTGACCCCATTGTCCTATTTTCAGCAACACAGAGGATTATGGGTAAGAACAGCCGGATGGCTCCTAAACTGCGAAATCCTCCTCATTAAATCATGTAGGAGCCCACTATCTTTGTCATCGTATGTGGTGGAAATGCTTCCTGGCTCTACAGGAAGGTGGTATGTAATCTGGGACATGTGTTATCCATCTAAAAGGTTTTTCCTTCTCTTTAGCGGAGGAAGCTAACCGCCTGCTAACACAAGGTTTACGTTTACCATACAGAAAACACAGAACTCCTGGTTAAAAGTCAACACATCCCAGAATGTTTCACCATTCCATCGGAGAAAAACAACCGCTGTAGTTGAGTATTATCACTAGAAAACCACTAATTGATTAAAAGGCAAAAAAAAAAAAAAAAGGCACCATATTCGTAAACCAATTCTGTTTGACCTAAAATGCGCTGCAACTCGAGGCACACCTTCAGGACCTAAACTATCTATGCCTGTGCTCACTACTTATCCAAAAGTCTCATCTTGACTTGTACCGTCTACTACAAACCAGAAATGATCGCTTAAAAAGGTGTGAAAGATGTCATGGATAGAGAAAAAAGACTTCCACTACAGCAGCAAATCTATCTGTGATCGATTGTGACGAACCGTAACAGTGCATTGACCCTCCTGAGAAAAAACCCTAAACGTTTCCTAAACAAATATAGAACATTAGTCTAACAGGAGGCGAATCGAGAGGATTGAAGCGATGCGGGCTGAGGGCGGAGGCGCCCTGTAGCCGCCGAGCTGAGACCGAGTTAGCCACATCTAGAGCTAATCCGTTTGAAGTTTTGTCAATTTCTGTGTTGTTTTTTTAAAAAAAGGACCGGTCTCAGAGCAGTGTCTGGGGTGGACCTCATCCTCACATCCCCAGCGCTCGCTCTTAGTCACAGGTGCAGGTCGGTCTGGCGCCACCGCTGGTCGCGGAGGGGACTGCAGCTCCGCGGTTTCAGAGCTTCTCTTGGCATTAGTGAAAAATGTGGCGATGTGGAAGGAAGCACGGGGGGATAGAGGTAATATCCATTCTCCCTCTGTGGCAGAGGAGTGTCGGGGCGAACGGGAGGGGAAGAGTGAGGGGAGGGAGGGAGCGGGGGAGGCAGCAAAGAGAGACGTCCATTCTCCCTTTGCTTCGGGGGAGTTGAAAGAGGGGAAGAAATCAGCCCCAAATATCTAACTCTCCTCAAAGTCCTGAGACGAGGACTCCAGTTTGCTCTTCTTACTGGGCGGGGCCTCCTCCTCCAGGTCCTACAAGGAGAAAAAGGAACCAATCAGAATGGCCCGTCTCCACAGACGGACCCCTGGAGGGGTCGAGCGTGAGGACGCGTGTTTGTACCTGAGTGGCTTTGCTTTCTGAAGAGTTCTTCTCCCCTGAGGACAAACCGTCTCTTTTGGCACTTTGTGCTCTCTCCGAGGTCTCGGATGAAGGGGTGCTCTTGCCTACAGACAAACAAACATTTTCAGGAAGTAGCCGCCTCATTTTCCTCCCGCGTTTTCGAAACGGAGGCAAAAACAGACGGTAATGACACAAACAGGAAGTGGCTGAGCGCCCGTGTGACGGGTGCCGCCGCCGCTGCGGTACCACCCGCCGGCTCCAAGGAGACCGATTCAGATGCAGCGTCAAAGCGCGCGCGCGCGCGCACGTGCTGCTCACCCCTCTTACTGTCGGGGCTCTGGTCGGACTTGGCGTCGCTCCTGTCGCGGTGGGACGCGGCGGCGGGGTCCGGGGTGGGGCTGGTGCTGCAACTGTTTTCTTGTTTCACCGGGGATGAGTCAGCGATGGAGCTCTGGTTGCTGTTGTCGTCTGCAGAAACACGGAGGCCTGCTGTAGTTCAGACGTGCCCAGAGACAGATAATCTCACACCGACTGCCTGACAGCGTCTCGCCACCCACCGTGCATGTCCATCATCCCCGGAGACGAGCTGTTCTCCGGAGTCGTCAGCTCGGAGCCGTACTTCTCATCTTTGCCCTTCTTTTTGTTCTTGTTCTTCTTCAGAGACGGAAAAATAGAAACGCGTCATTAACGATATTCGAACAAGCGTCGTGGTTAAATATCACTACAGAACCCAGTCAGGAGGACTCACGTCGTCTGATTTGGGCTCCGTCACCGGGACCCACTTGTAGATGCGCAGAGACGTGTCTCCTACAGTCACCCACTTCTTCTCCCTGCGTCACAAACAAAACCGACTATTATTAACCCAACAACAAATAACACCCCGAGTCAAAATAAATGTGTATTTTGTAACATATTTTAGAATAAATGTGTATTTTTAATATTTAATAATTTAACTATTTAAGAATTTAACTAGTTTCTTTTATTATATTTTCTATATTCAGAAATACACTGAAATGTGTATTTAAATACGAACACACTTTAATCCATTTGGTTAAAATTAAATGTCCTTGATGGTAAATGAAGAAGTGTGCAAAGACAAATATCACCGATAAAGTAAAAAAAAAAAACATTTTTTAGCATTAATCTAATCAGTTTTACACCCTAAAAAGGCGAATAAAATCTTTTAACTAATTTGACACATTTCGATTGATTTTAATAAAATTCCCCAAATAAACGATATATGCAAGATTTTCATGTTCAATATTAACATGTTAATGAAAGTCAAAAGTAAAAGTTTAAATTTATTAATTTAATTAATCTATCTGAAGTATGTAAAAATAAGTCACCCATTTGCACTATTGTTTCTGCGGTTTGCGTGTTTAAACTAAACTAAGGTGAAATATTGAAACATCTTTGTCAGATTGACTAACTTTTCTTTGACCCGGAGACTCTTGATTAAACCTGATAAAGAACCACAATCGGCTCTCAACGCGGAATTACAACACCGACATAAATACAGGCATAAACGTCTGCTTGAAGCACAAAGATGTTTATTAATGGTGTAAATTAAAGTGTTTTTATTGTTCTTTTGACTGAGTCACCGTGTTCAGCCATGCAGCACCATCAGCCTACTTCCCTCTCCCAACCCCCACCGAGCCTCGGTCTCCAGCCGACCCAAAGGGCCGCTCAAAGCGCTTAATTTAAAACTCCAGACGGACCAAACTCCTCCGACTCAAGTGCGCCGTCGCCAAATTGGCTCCAACTCGGGCGCGATCGAAGGTTTCGGCCCTAAAAGCGCCGGCGGAGCCGACGGTTGAGCGCGGACAGCAATGGCTTCATGTGACTGCATCGAAATGGCTTCTGGGTTCAACCCTTGCCGTTAAAAAAGGGGGACAAACCGGCTCCGCGACTGACGGGAGACCCGGGCTGCTGCTCCGCGCAAGTGCGCCCCGGTTGCACCTGAGCCGCAAGTACATCTTCCCGGGAATCCCGGTGAAATTAGTCCTTTTCTTTCCATTTCATCCCGCACTCCGTCTCCTTCCCTCTCCTCCCCCAACAAGCCTTTCTCGTGTTAGATAACGAAGCCCGTCTTTTTTTCTCCCTTCTTACCATTTTCGTACTTTCTCAATAGCGGCCATAACCCTCTTGATGTCATCCTTGGCCCTGCTCCGGGTCTCGGCTCGGACCGACCTGCCCGACATTGCCGCGGTGGGGATAATATTTTTAAAGCTCGCCGGCAGTTCAGACACAATGCAAACAGTGGAGCGGCGCGGAGGAGCTGCTGCGCATGCGCGGCCGGATGGAGCAGAACTGCAGCTGCACGGACCGGAGATCTGCGCTCCTGCTGCGTGCGTGCGTGTGCGTGCGTGCGTGTGTAGGATAACAAAGAAGCTGCGCGGAGAGTCCTCCACCAGGACCCTACAAGTTCAGGAAGGTCTCTTTTTTTAGTCAAAAATAAAATAAGTATCATAGCTTCGGCCATTTTTGCAGAACACGCGGCGTAGTAAAGTTTTTGACATAACACCAAAGTATTGAACTATTTTGCTGGATTTACAGAAGCCCATTATTTTAGGCTAATATTCCAAATATCGATGGTTTGCATTATTTCGAGAAAACAACATGGCGAAAAAAGTAATATCATAGAATCCACCTCACAACAACAACCGATTTTTTACTGTCATCTAACTTTAAGAAATCTCAGATCAAAATATCTACATATCACATTATGTATAAACTATAGTTGGACGCAGTAAGTTCAGATGCATTCTGTTTTGTTCCTTTACGATTTTATAAAAAACGTTGTCCTGTTCCATATTTATGTACATTTATTTTCAATTGACATTTTTTTATCTAAGTTAAATAGTTCTTGCTTTGCCGTGTTGTTCAACGCCGATATCACCGAAACAAATTCCTTGTTTGTGCAAAACTACTGAGAGAAACTGATTGTGGTGTTTTGTTTTTTTTTATGAGCGGGGGACCATTTTAGAGTGGAAATGTCTCCCTGTTGTGGCTTAATCTCAAACTGCAGGAACCCTTCAGCTCGATACGTCATTTTTCTGCGACACATCAACACCCATCTCTCTGCCAGATGAGCTAACCGTCTGCAACTCGGCAGACTTGGATAATATTACCTGAAACCACCCAAGCAAAGCTTTTTGACATCAGGGTGGCAGCGGAGACTATTTTATATCAGTTGCTCCCTGTTTAGTTAGATTTGAACCGAGGCTGTCGTGAAGGATTGAGTCAGGGTCTCTGACATGTGTCAGCCACTGTGAACTGACTCCCTCTTTTTTTTTTTTTTGATACTTTTGATTTTTATCACCGTGGGGTTCGAGATGAATGAAGAAGGTCGAGTATTAAGTTTCTCACCTATTTATTGTGGGTACCGTAGATATTAATGGTATTTCCCTGTGCCCGTGTGCAGAGCTGGTGGAGTATTTCAGGGCGCAGATGGATAAGGACCCGGGCATGGCATCTGCTGTCGCTGCCATCCGAACTTTGCTGGAATTTCTCAAAAGAGACAAGGGTGTGTTGTTAAGATTCAATCGTATGTGTTCCTGGAAACAAGAATCGATTTTGACAAGCTTTCTCTGCCCCTTCAGGAGAAACTATCCTGGGTCTGCGAGAGAGCCTGACGTGGGCTACAGCCTGCCTGACCGGGGTGGACTCCTCTGTGGCTGTGTCCTCCGGAGGAGAGCTCTTCCTGCGCTTCATCAGTCTCACATCACTGGAGCATGAGGTTCGTGCTTTAGTTTCACTGTTAGGAGACTAAGAAAGATCTGCTTACAACCAACTCGGGCGCTTGAAAGACAGCTGAGCCTGAAGTAAGGTGTTGTGACTTTGTCAGGACCTGTCTCGCTGTAAGAAGGTGATGGAAGAGAGAGGGGAACTTTTTCTAGAGAAGATCTCGATGTCCAGGACCAAAGTCGCAAAGCTCTGTCACACCTTCATCAAAGACGGCGCTGTGAGTATTTGTCTTACATCAATAAGAGCACATATCTACTGTTGGTGAATCTTTATTTTCCAATCATTCAGACATTAGGGCAGATAGTTGAAACTGGGTATTTGAGCATTAATGCAGTGTTTAACTCTGAAACCTGTTTTTTAGACATTGAAGGAGTTAATAACATTAGCCTGGACTCTGAATTACACGTGGGAACATATAACAAAAGCTAAAGACTGCTTTCAGAATATCTATGTAAACTTATCAAAATGTTCCCGTCACAGAAAATCTTGACCCACTCGTACTCCAGAGTTGTCCTCAGGGTGCTGGAAAAAGCAGTAGCGGAAAAAAAACGTTTCTCTGTCTATGTGACAGAGTCTCAGCCAGACTCAGCTGGGTGAGTGAGCACTGCCAATAAACTGTGTCCTTGTTTGTTTTTTCTGTGTGGACACACGTCCACTGAAACTGACTTTATGCTTCTGTCCTTTCTTACCCAGGCAGCAGATGGCCAAAGCTCTGAGGGAACTCCATGTTCCAGTGACCGTAGTCCTGGATGCAGCCATTGGGTGAGGAAACATCACTGAGGGTTGAACAAACGGCGTCACTCACCGGCTGTTTCAATCCACTTGTTTAATTTTTGATTACAGGTATGTTTTGGAGAAAGTTGACCTGGTCATCGTTGGTGCTGAGGGAGTCGTAGAGAGTGGAGGGATCATCAACAAGGTGTGTTTCAGTGAACAGTCAAGCCTGTCTTACGGGAGGTCACCTGGCCCATTTTTGTTTGTAGTAGAGGTCATTTAAGGTCAATTAATCAAACTGATGTCACTGTGGTCTCTCTCCAGCCAATCAGTCTGCAGGGTAGCATGTCTCTTGATCACTTATACTGAAACACAGACATTTACGGTAATTCTTGGTTCACCTGTGCAGATTGGGACCTACCAGATGGCCATGTGCTCTAAAGCGCACAACAAGCCCTTCTATGTGGTGGCGGAGAGTTTCAAATTTGTGCGTCTGTATCCGCTCAACCAGCAGGACGTGCCAGATAAATTTAAGGTGAGACAGAATCGAATGCGTGCGCTTACGTTTACTGCGTTCCTTTACACAACATCCTCTCTCCTACAGTACAAAGCAGACACGCTGAAGACTGTCCAAAACCTGTCCGAGGAGCACCCGATGATCGACTACACGCCTCCCTCCCTCATCACCCTCCTCTTCACTGACCTGGGCGTCCTCACTCCATCTGCAGTCAGCGACGAGCTCATTAAACTTTATTTATAGGTGTGCCTCACAACTGACAATAAAGTTCACCAACAAAAGGTAAATGGACACTGCCGGTGTTGTCTTCTGTTGCTTGTTTACATGTCCAGACTGGACATCAGCAGCTCCGTCATACATCGTCATCCTTCGAGCCATCGTGTGATGGTCCCGCTGGTTTTTGTTTCGTCTTCTGCTCGGCTGTTATCTGTTTCTCGAAGTCCTCTGCGCTGATTTGTCCCTTCTTCAGCTTTTTGAGGAGACGGGTGTCGTTCAGAAGCTCTTTCATGTCCTCCTCGTCTATGTCGGAGCCCTGCAGTTTCACATAGAAAACAAAGCTCATTCCTAAATCCAGTTCTCTTTTGCTCATGGCTGAGTCAGAACATCTCATGGAAATACCTCATCGCGACTCCTCTTTGTTGCCCTCTTTTGCCTTCGTTCCTTTTTGGACTTTTGTTTGGACCAGGCTTTGTTCTTGACCTTATTCTTGGAAAACTGACTTTTGTCCTTGGCTTTCAGCTCTGCCAGCATCTTCTGTCTCTGTTTCTCTCTGTTCTTGTCCTTGTAGCGGATGGTTTCTGTGTCCACCGTCGTCTCGATGAAATCGGGAAGTGTTTTCCCCTTGAGCTCGGGCATCTTTGGCAAGCGGAGGAGGGCAAAGCCACGGGCCAGGGAGCCAAAGTCCAGATCTAGAAGAAGAAACGAGTTGTGTTTATATTAAACTCATGCCACAACTCCAAATACAGATACAGAAGTGACTGTTCACCTTTGACTCTGAAGATGAGACTACACTCGTGTTTTGCGTACGCCTGGACATAGGAGACAAAGGCTCTCATACTTCTGTCAAATATGGCCCGATCAGCCAGAGAGATGGCCTTTACTTTGGGCAGCACGTCCACCACATCATTTATAGGAGGCATCTTCTGAAGGGGGCACTGAAGGAAACACAATATTAATAACATCACCTATCAATAATCCCTTCAGACCAGCAAATACAAATATATTCTACAAAATACTCACTTTCTGGTTGATGGACAAGAAATTGACATAAGACTCCTCCATGGGGAGTAGAAAGACGAGAGCGTTACCCTGATTGCCGATACGTGCCGTACGCCCACATCGATGAACAAAGGCACTGAGAGAGAGAGAGAGAGAGAGAGAGTCAGCAGCTGAGTATGTTTGAAGGTATTAGGCTTCCACACGTGCTGTGTGTAGTCATAGATTTGGGGCACTCACCTGGCGCTGCTGGGAGGGTCATACTGCAGCACCCAGTTAACATCAGGTATGTCGATGCCTCTGGCCATCACATCTGTGCACACCAGGATTCCACTGAGATCGAAAATGAAAACGTTACAACGACTTAAATTCTGCAAAACCAAATGAAGCCGATGCGTCACCTTTTCAGGCTCCGGAAGTCAGCGAAAATCTTGTTGCGTTTGTCTTTCATCTTGCCGTGGATGCAGCAGACGTTCGCCTTCTTTATCAGAGTCTCCAGCGCTCGACCGAAATATTCCACACATGCACACGTGCTGAGGAGGCGATGGCAGAACGTTAGTGCAAGGTTTATCAGGCAGTCTGCCACGTTGTGGCGCCTGGTTTTCATTTCCTGAAGCATCAGTCAAATCCAACCATGTTTCACACACCTGAAGAAGACCAGGTTCTTCTCATGCTTGTGCTGCCTCAGAAACGCCACCAGGTTGTTGAATTTGTCCTCAGACCTACAGATCTGACACAACATGACAAAACTATCATCTCTTTTCTGGATCTGAATCTCAGCCGGACAGATGAGACACATCCAGCAGACACACAGTGTAGTAGTTGGAGAGTCTGGAGGGTGTTTTCTGGATGGCAGAGGCAGCCACACCCTTCTCCTTGACGGTGATGCGGACCGGATTCCTGAGTCCGGCTCTCACCAGCTTCTCCACTTCCTGCGTCTGAGTGGCAGAAAACAGGCCGGTCCGTCTCTGCTTGGGCAGATGGCCCAGGATGGTGTTCAGACTGGACGCGCGCACACACACACACACACACACACACACACACACACACACACACACACACACACACACACACACACACACACACACACACACACAGAGTTTGTGACAAACACATCAAATAACACAATATAAAGATTCTGGAGCTCCTTTCTCACCTGGCTTCAAAACCCATATCAAGGAGCCTATCAGCTTCATCAAGAACCAGCACTTCCAGACTCTTCACTGAACAGGCCAAGTCCAGACCGTCTGCTTTCCTCTTGAACATATCCTCCAGACGTCCTGGAGTCGCAATTACAATGTTGGCTCTGAAACACACGAATCAGCAATGAAAACGCTGTCATCTTGGCTGTGATGCAGAATGTCCTGGAGAAGCTTTGTGTGTATTTAAGCTGAGCAGTTTAAGAGTCTTGATCAAGTCTGAGGGATCATTGTTGATGAAATTTATTTATCTGATATCTGTCTGCTCACATCCAGCAGCCCTTTAGCTTAGTTTAGGAAACACTGAATCCAGCTGGCGTCCCTCAATATAACTGTCAAGCCCACTCTTTAGCTTTATTAACATACCCTTGATCCTTGAACTTCTCCACATCTTCTATTGGATTACTGCCGCCGATCAGTAAAATCTGCCTACAAAAAAAAAATAAAAAAAAATACATACACCATTTTAATTTCTGAAACCAAAACCTAAACCCGCACAAAACAACCATGAAAGTCAACAGGTGATCATTTATTGCTGTTCTGGCTTAAATTGTGCCGCGTAACCAAATTTTACGTCACCACCTGGGTGGTGCGTGGTTGAAAACCCTGAAAGAAGACCCGAGTAAAACTTAAGTAAAGACCACTCACGTAAACTGCGGGAACCTTTGTAGAAACTGTTGAATCACCTCACTGATCTGAAGAGCCAATTCTCTTGTGGGAGTGATCACCAAGGCCCCAACCTGCAGAAACAAGAAGCCCTGAGAACTCCAAACTCCTGTCCTCCACTGCCTCCTTTCAAAATGTATTAAAAGTAAACCAATATATAAGAAATATAAGATTCCTTTCTCACCTGCATCTTCTTCAACTTTTCCTCTCGCTTCAGGAGAAGCTCTATGATTGGAATGACAAACGCAAGTGTCTTTCCACTCCCAGTCACCTATAATAATGGAAAGTAAATACTGAAGCTGACAAAAATATTACAATAAATAACAACAGTAAATTACATGTTCAGAGTGCTAGCACATTATAGTAAGCTGGTAATAATAAGGCAATAATAGCACAAGGTTTCTTTTACATGTAGTATAGTATGAGTTAAACTAAATAAACATTAAATCCCGTTTCTTGTCACTTACCGCTTCAGCAGCGACATCTTTATTACTCATAAACAGCGGAATACAGGCAGACTGGAAAGAAGAGATGATGCTTAAGACGATGTGCTTACTGAACTGTGAAAAGATAGTTTTGAACCAAACGTGTTACCTGTACAGGTGTCATGTGACTAAATTTGAGGCCACTTAGTGTTTCTAAAATCTCGTCGTTCAGTTTAACGGGTAAACTGTCCCACGCTCCATCGGTCGTATTATCCATGTTAAGACGTATTCATAAAACACAGTTTTACGCTCACTTCTATCACCGCTGCTCAGCCACGGCACCACGCTGCATCTCTGTCCGGTTGCGCTGATGTTTACAAGCCGGGTGGAAACTGAAAATTATTATAACTATGGTTCCGCCTGATAATATTTTGAACGATTTCTTACTCTTTAGACATTTAGACATCTATGTTTAATAGACACAAATATGTTTTAAGTAACAGTTCATGTTCGAGAGATTTGAGCTTAAAACCTATCTTTTTAGGCTTTTAATATCATACATTTTGTCTGCTTCTAATTAGGTTTTCACCTGTTTTAGCAGTTTTATTGTACTTTATCTATTGAAGTTTATTGTTAACTGTTTTTATGTGAAGCACTTTGGATACCTTCTAAAACAGTGGATTGTGAGATAGCTGACATCTTTTCCTACAAAATAATGTGCTTGTTTGCAGACATAATTGGACATCTGTTTAAAATCATTATAGTATTTGAAACACGAATGTGCTGTCATATGCACTTGATTTAAAATTTAACTCAATCTTGTTGCCGTTAGCATCTCCTTATTTAGAAAGACATCCAAGTCATCGTACAGAATAATGGCTTTATTATGAAACCTGGGGCGTTTTCCACAACCATTCTACATTTTTTACAGAATCATTTGTTAGATTTTATTGAAATCACAAAAAAGGGAGACTGTTTACAGAGCAGAAGATCTGTCTGGGTTCACCGCAGATTTTTTTTTCCCTACAAAAATTGGACCATATTCTGTAACAGGACTGTTTGGACACACTGAAAACATCCAATGTTTGGCCAATTGCAATCTCTGCATTTCTGTTTTACAGAGTGTTCCCCAGCTCACACAGCAGTGACATATATACATGGCTAAGAGCATTATGCAAAAAAAGAAAAAGAAAAAAATGGTTTATTTGAATTTTATTGATATTGTCTGGAGAGAAAATAACTGAGAGGTAATTTCTAACAGTTTCATGCCACAGGATATGGTCCAAGAAAAAAACAAAACAAAACAGACAATTCAAAATTGTATACAATCATAATTTAAAGTCTGGAACCCCCCAATAAACACAACTATAGAAGCATGTAAAGCACACAGCAGTCATTAGGTGTCAGACCCTCCGCCCACCCCTAACTAAAATATAACTTGCAGTTCGGTATTCTTGTGCCCCAAATAGCTCAGTGTAAAATCCAACCCTGCCTCAACCTTTCAGTGTTTTCCTCCACACCAGAAGCTAAAATGTTTGTAGATTAGACCAACTGAAAGCCCCCAAAAAGTGATGTTTCTTCACTTTCTGACTCATGTCAGGAGTTCAGAAGTTGAAGATACTGGCCACGACGACCATTTAACCTAAAAATGATGGTTTCCCTCGGAGACGAGCTGCGGTGTAAATCCTTCAGGCATTTAGACGCATCCATCAGGAGTGCAATTTGTTGTTGGAAAACAATAGCCAAACATGCAGATACCACATATCTGCTTGTATAACTTGGCTTAGGCACAGAGCCATATGCACATCAGAGGAAGAAGAAAAAAAAAAACAACCCAAAAAACATAAGCACTGTTTCCCCGGTATTATCAATTCTACTCAAGAGGAAAAGGGTCACATCAAAAACTTGATAAGGGCTACATTCTCCTCTGGTGACCCAACACACTTCTACCCTTTTAAGCACATTTTTAGTGATTACTTCTCCACCTTTTATTACTTTCAAATCGTAAGCATCACACATAGTATTGGCTTTTAATGAGTTGACAGAATAGAATTAAAACAAAAACAAAAAAACTGACTTCTATCCCAAAATGCGTGTGCCATATTTTTTTCAGTAGGAACCAAACGAGTAACAGGAAAACAACAATATCCGGGATCCAATCAAAAGTGGGCTTTACTCAAAACTGAGTCTCACTTCCAGCGTGTAAATACGTGTCTCGGTGTTGGAGAAAACAGTGGAGGACACAGGAGGACTTTTTAAATCACACTACACTACTCGCCGTACTTCAAAAAATCTCTTCAGGTAGTAAATCTGTCCGAGTGTCATTGCCACCAGAACCAGAGCTTCAAAGAAGGACCAAAGCACCACTCTGCTGTTTGTGTTGTCATTGACTAGAACAAAAAGAAAGAATGCGTGAACATACATCCAAAACAAAGATCAATCCAGTCGCTTCTCTCGAACTCACTTGCTCTGTGTATCCTCTCTCGAACCTCCATGTACTCCTGCTCATGCTTTACGGCTGTCATGGCAACAGCCAATTCATTGATCATCTCCTCCAATTTGTTTTGGTGAGCTGAAAAGGATAAATACATAATTATAAAATGGGCCACAATATATCTTGTGAATCGCATTGACATAAAAAAGCATGCACAAGGTATGCAGTACATGCATTTTAGGATTCTTCAACTGTGACACATGTCACAGGTGATGCATCTCATCAACAAAGACATCTTCAGATGATATGTGTTCTCACTGTGAAAATAGTCAAACCACTTGGGGCAAAAAAAACAACCATTTAACTGCTAACTGTAAAAATGCACAATATTAGTTTTGACTACAGAAGCAAAACTGGTTAGAAAAACTGAAGTGCATTACAAACTCAAAAATCTATTTCACAAAAGCAATTGCCCTGGACCCTACCATCCCAGCTGTCACCACCTATAAAAAAGAATGTTCATACTAAGTCAAGTAAGGGAATATAGGAAAAAACACAAGAATCACAAGTTGTAACAGAAGAATGGCACACAATAAAAGCATAATCAGCCTAGTCTTTGGTTGAGTAGTATGGGCTAAAAGTGTAATTAAAACCCATCAACCTACATAACACTGATTATGTACCTTCTGTCTCCATGTCCTGCCCTTTAGGGGCCTCTCCAATATCAATTGTGAACATGACGATCTTAGGCGTCATGGTTGACATCTTGTTGCTGAAACAGAACTTGTAGGTTCCATCCATGTGAGCTGCCACAGAATACTTTCCACTGGATTCTCTGTCCCCCTTATAAATCTGCTTGCCATCGGGTCCTGTTATCTAAAAATTTTTTGAGAAAACAAACCCATAAACACCAAATACACCACAGCAAAGACTACTAATTACAATCCCAGTGCCATACCATATGGTAGCAAAACGTATACAGAAAATCAGTCAAATGCACATTGACACAAAAGTCTTCTCATGAAATCAATGCTGCTAATCTGTTCTAATTACATTATTTTATTTATTTTACTAGGCATCTTATTCCTTCTTTGAGTTAACAACTTAGGTAAACTCAATGCTAACCCTGCACTTCCTGTAACATTATGTATAATTTAACCAAATAATAAACACTTTCCCATCTAGACTAGTAGAAAATGACATTTATAATTCAGAAATTGATAAAGATCAAGTATCTGAGATAAGTAAGATAAAATACGCATTAATGATCACAGGACCTAATTTCATTTGACGTTGCCTTGCAACGAAGACGGGCCGGCTAACTTTAGCATAGGCCTAAATCGTCGATATCACGGGGAAAAAACAATTACAAATATTAAGGTAATTATTATCATAATGTTGTTAAATTAGTTCACCTCAACGTCGATATCGAGGAAGCCACCTTCCGCAACTTCAAACATGAGGCCCATCTTTGTGCCGGAGTTGACCCGCTCGTAGAAGCACTCCTCGGCATGGGCGTCTATGCTAACGAAGTAGCCGGACGCAGTAGCAGACAGGACGGCCATTAAAACAACCAGCTCCGACAGGGTAAACATGTTTCCAATGTGATTCCGAGTCACACCAAGCCTGAAGTTATCAACAACGTTCTCGCTTCAGTATATCCCGTAGGACTGCAGGATGATGGTTAGTACGAGTGAATTGTTGCAGGTGTAGCGCCGCATCAGCCTCCGCCGCTGTGTACTGCTCCCGGACTGCCACGTACGGTCTTAAACGACAAGTGTGGAGGGCCAAAATTAAGAGTGCGAAAATAGTCAGGTCAACGACACAAATCACGATTAAATTAGCTGTGACAACCTAATTGGGCAAAAAATTAATTTTTGCTTATTGTCAGTGTGGCATACTACGTAAAACGTAAAGTTTAAACTGTAAAATTCTATTAAATGGGTTAAAGAACAAATTCACTATACTTTCCAATGAATGAGACTTCTAATTGATCGTAATCGACTACAAAAATATGGCTTTTCTCTTTGTAAATTAATTTTAAATTTTTAGACTGGATATAAAATGAGGGAGGCTGATGATCCTCTGTTGATGCAGAGCCTCAAATTGTCCTAAATAATATATCTTGCTTTGCTGTTGATTTGCATCATGATTTCATTACGTTTTCTAAATTGTGACTAGAAATTTAATGTACAGAATATATTTATTTAATTTACACAATAAAAAAAAAACTAAAACTAAAAACCTTGCCAAGTTAAATAAATTCCCAGTTCAGATGAATTCTTTGTTGCAGCTTTATTCAGTTTTTGGCTGGTGTTTTTCCAGTAGTATAACTTCCCTGTTTTGAGTTATTTAGCTGTGATCTTGTGATATTTGTGGTTTCTGATTCTGGTACTATAATGGTTCAAACAGTTGACTTGGCCAAGTCCACCGCTTCCCGCTACCGTCGCTGTAGTCAAAAAAAGTAATACATAAATGCGCATGTGCGAATTCAATGCGAGAGAGCTGTTTAGTATTCTCCACGGCGTTTGCCGGACAAACCCAGTGCTCCGACTCTAGGTACTTGTGTGACGAAAGGCCACTCGCGGTAATGAAATCGACGCACCCTCTGTTTTGTCGCATGTTTGGTGACGTCCAATAATCGACTTGCTTTGAAGTCTCCGGGCCGAGGCCTAGAGACTTTTTGTAACGCATAAGCTTTTCATTTTTTTCTGCCGATGCCGAGCTTTCGGTGCCCGTTCTGACCGGGTGTGAACCGATGAAGCACTTTATTCCGTGATAGAAGCAGAAACAGTCGGGAACGTTAGCCAGCTAATTTTAGCTCCTGCTAACTGCCAGCGAGGAAGTGAAGAACGAAAAAAATGACATCTCGGAGGTAAGAGAAGATGTCTGGAAAACAAAGTCTCCTGATCATGTTTGCTGAGTTGGCTAGCTTTAACCAAACTCAGCTGTTTTGGATGTTGGTTCGTCCGTGAACAGGCTCCAAGAGCTCCGAAGCTTTTGGGGGAAAAAAAGAAAAGGGGGGAAAACTAAGCTAACTAAAACCGCTTTATTTAACATAACACAACAACTTATCATGATTGGTCAGACTGTACTACTGTTACCAAACTTGTACGTTTTATGGCCATGCAGATCTGACGTTTGTGGGTTTCTGTGTGGTTACTTTCCAGAAAAGGTAAAATGCGAATTAGAGGAACCAGCTGAGTGTTTGTAACACGCTAGAAAACGTTTTTGATAGTATGAAGACTTAACGAAGTAAATAAAAGAAACACTTAGATGCTCTGTTGTTCACCTATGGCATCTTTGTTGTACAAAAGCACAAATATGTTGCGTAATATACATTAATAATGATATAATAAGCCCCAAAACTCTACATGCCTCAGATGGTTTTTGCAGAATCGCATCTTAATAAAATCACATAACTTATAAGGAAGTTATACAGTAAAAGTCATTGTTTCCATCTGTTCATTCAACAATGATGCTGATAATCCCTTTATTCCCTTTATTTTCAGGTGGTTCCACCCTAATATCACTGGTGTGGAGGCTGAAAACCTCCTGCTGACTCGGGGAGTAGATGGAAGCTTTTTAGCAAGACCCAGCAAGAGCAATCCTGGAGACTTTACCCTCTCAGTACGGTAAGATCAATTACACCAACTGAAACAGCAATCAGCTGGTGACAGATACTTAAATAAATGACAAACTGCCATTTAAGCACACCTTTTTGCCTATCAGCTTCATGATTTCAGCAAGCTCCCTTATTTTTCCAGAAATTTTGAACCACTGACTGTAATTTTTTTTTTTTTTTTTTGTACACCTGAAGTGTCAGTAAATTTGTTTTGCCACGTGTCTTTAGTTGTGTTTTAAGATTTAACAAGCGAGTACAGTTAAAATAAAGTATAAAAAGCTCCAAACATTGAGAAATAGACAACCCCATATATACTTCCACCATATATACCAGCCTCGTCAGAAGTTCGGGACTCGCTGTCCGTCATAATTGGGCCGACTGACCTTATAAAACAAACACTAACTAACACTATAAATGCTCTCAAAGGCCCTTTGCAGGAACGAGTTGGTATTTTGAAATCAAGATGCATACCGGGGTTCATTTGTCCCGTATTGTTCCGAAGCACAGTTGTCCGTACTGCTTGTTCCCCTGTTGTTTCCAAGCATAACAATAACCAAGCACGGTTAGCTTGTGTAATATGAGATGTGCACGGTTTTGTCAGCGAGAAAGTCGACACCAGAGACGCTGCAGTTTAAAGTCTCGGAAAAATCCAGTCTGTACATTCACCTGCACCAGACTGTTGGGAACTTTTGCCGTTGTTGCCGCACGGTGAGTGTCAAGCACACGTGTGCTAATTTTGCATAAGTTACCGTTCACTATGTCAAGGGTCAGAACACGCTCGGGTTCACTTCCAGTTAATAAGAAAAGCGATGCAGTTGGCCAGTACTTGATTGTCCAGGTGGGATCTTTCCTTTGGGGTTCGTTGGAGACCCAACCAGCAGGATAACAGTATACGATTTATTAAGGAAATAGAAGCCACACTGTAAATGATTGAGAACATTTGTCCATGTGGCTGCTGGATGTGAGAAGAGGCAGCTGTTTGGCACAACGTATACAGTAAGTGTGAAAGCCTGCGGTTGTTGTGTGTGAGCAGCAGGCATGAAACAACAATAAATGCAGCTGTGCAGAGCTGAAAAGGATGTAATCATGAGTTCTTGTCAACAGATTCTGCTGAATATTTGTGGGAAATTGATGAAGAAACATTTATTCTTGGTTTTATCTCCAGTATGAGCTTGAGTCATAGATTTTTGAGAAGTATCATTAACTCCCGAAAGCCGATGAAGCCATTGTTATTTTTATGGCGACTCACTCCCTGTTTACTTTAAGTAGAAATTAGACATGTCCTGCTTCTCTTCTGAAGACATTTCCAGCAGGACACTAGTTCAAACCAGCACGCTCGGCTCTTTTTGTGCACACTTTCCAAATGTAGCTGAAACGCATCCAAAGTTTTCTGCGACTGCGCTGAAGGTCCGCCGCAAGTTCTCCTTTTCTATTTTCTGATATGACGGCGGTCTCCTCCAGTGGCTCGCCTCTGTTTAATCAGAAAACATTTCCTTTTGTAGATAACGCCAACATTTTATCTCGTTGCTGTTTTCATTTCTCTGTAAGTCTCTGGCTCTAATAATAGCTTTGATTTTATTTTTCATAGAAACAAAAGGAAACTGAAATATGCTCATGCATGACTCTTTTAAGTGCAGCAAATCAGCAAATGCTCACATGGGAGATGTGGAACGTGCAGTTTTGCTCTTGGCAGCACTTCTCAAAGTGCTCATGCTTTCTTTTTGTATTGGTTACAGGCGAAATGGAGCCGTCACCCACATTAAAATCCAGAACACAGGAGACTACTATGACCTGTATGGTGGGGAAAAGTTTGCCACCCTGGCAGAGCTGGTGCAGTATTACATGGAGCATCACGGGCAGCTAAAAGAGAAAAACGGAGACGTCATTGAACTCAAGTATCCGCTCAATTGTGCAGACCCCACCTCTGAGAGGTGAGCGCTCCCACTGGACCATATTCTGAAAACTGTTGTGGATGACTAAAAAACTGAATCTGACTCATTTATTTCATTAAAAGCTAACTGGCAGCAGGCTTGATAAGCGAGGTTTCCAGTGATATCACAAAAAACACTTTATATGCGATTTTTAAGAAATGTCAGTATTCTTAATTCTGGAACATGTCAATTTTAATTTTTCGTACGTCGGACCAGATGGTTCCACGGCCACTTGTCGGGCAGGGAGGCGGAGAAACTGCTGACTGAAAAAGGCAAGAACGGCAGCTTCCTGGTGAGAGAGAGCCAGAGCCACCCCGGAGACTTCGTCCTCTCGGTCCGCACAGGAGACGACAAGACGGACAGCAGCGACAGCAAACCAAAGGTCACTCACGTCATGATCCGCTGCCAGGTAAACGTCCCCGCGCGTCCTTCCAGATCAGAGGGTTTCTGTGCATGCGCTGCTGCTCGTGTCTGCCGGTGTGCCATTAATGAAGCGCCACTGCGTCTGATCTCCAGGGTCAGCCATAAGTCTAATCTGCTGAGCTCTTCTTCTGCAGCATGACCTAAAATACGATGTCGGTGGAGGGGAGAAGTTTGACTCCCTCACAGACTTGGTAGAACACTACAAAAAGAACCCCATGGTGGAAACTCTGGGCACCGTACTTCAGCTCAAACAGGTACCTCAGGACGCACCAAATGTTGGTTTGCACGGCGAACGCAGCATATCTGGAGTGTTTTTTTCTGCCCCTCCTCCGCAGCCCCTAAACACTACTCGCATCAACGCAGCAGAAATCGAAAGTCGAGTCCGGGAGCTGAGCAAACTAGCAGAGGCCACAGACAAGGTCAAGCAGGGCTTCTGGGAAGAATTTGAGGTGAGTCGTCCCGTTGGGTTACGGCGCGATCCGACCCGCGGACACATTGCGTCCGCGTGCTAAAACCTGAACCTTCTCTCCTCCTTCAGACTTTGCAACAACAAGAGTGCAAGCTGCTCTACAGTCGCAAAGAGGGCCAGAGGCCGGAGAACAAAAACAAGAACAGATACAAAAACATTCTGCCTTGTGAGAACGCGTTCTGTCACAGTCGCTGGCGGGAGACGCCAGGAGTTGAGCTAACTGCTGCTTGTTTGTCCTTCCAGTCGACCACACCCGGGTGGTTCTGGATGACAGGGACCCAAATGAGCCTGGATCCGACTACATCAACGCCAACATCATCATGGTAAAAGAGCATCATCCCTCACACACACACACACACACACACACACAAACACATACACACACGAGTCAGCGTGTCATCAGCACGCGCCATCAGTTTGGGCTGTTGTCGTGGCGACTTCCCGCTCATTCCGTGCTCTCTGTCGACACTCTTGTCTGCGTGCGCACGTGCAGCCGGAGCTGGACGTGAAGTGCAACAGCACCAAGGGGAAGAAGAGCTACATCGCTACTCAGGGCTGTCTGCAGAACACCATCAGCGACTTCTGGAGGATGGTGTTTCAGGAGAACTCCCGGGTCATCGTCATGACAACCAAAGAGGTGGAGCGGGGCAAGGTGAGCGACGCGGCCGAGGATGCTCTCGGCAGGTTTCAGAGGGGCTGATGGGTAATTACGGCTGCATCCCCACAGAGCAAGTGCGTGAAGTATTGGCCAGACATGTCGGCTCTGAAGGAATACGGTGCCATGCGCGTTCGCAACGTCAGAGAGACGGCCGCCCACGACTACATCTTAAGAGAACTCAAACTGTCTAAAGTGGGACAGGTGAGTGTCTGCACCTCGAACAGAACCCACACTTACGCCTCACAAACGTTGCTTTGATGACCTTAAATGACCAAAGGGTGAGATTTGCTGCTGTAGCGTCGCAGAAGGACCCAGCTTCTGAGGGGCTGAAAATGTTGGCAGATCTGCAGATGTTTGACTGATGTTCCTCTGCAAAGAGACCAGATAATTATCAGTTGTGTCATTAACGTCTGCGACGACACACATGAACACAAACGCTTCAGCTTCACAACGTCAGCTTTGGCCAGAACCTCCTCTGTGTTGAAGGAGTTTGCGGTCTTGAACGCTCCCTTTGCTCTGGGTGCCTTCAGGGCAACACAGAACGCACCGTCTGGCAGTACCACTTCAGGGCCTGGCCGGACCACGGCGTCCCCACTGACCCCGGCGGCGTGCTGGACTTCTTAGAGGAGGTCAATTTGAAGCAGGAGGGCATTCTGGATGCGGGACCCATCTCAGTCCACTGCAGGTACACGGGCAGGAGACCGAGACACGCGCGGTCGGCGACTGGGTCGGGTCGTAACCGTGTTATAACCTGTGTTCTCCAGCGCAGGGATCGGGAGGACGGGAACCTTTATAGTCATCGACATCCTGATTGACGTCATCAGAGAAAAAGGTGAGTCTTCAGATGCCGATTGCTTATTTTGAAGACATTAAGGGATAATATTGCCGCTGCTGTTGCGCAGGGGTGGACTGTGACATCGACGTGCCAAAGACCATCCAGATGGTCCGTTCTCAGCGGTCTGGGATGGTGCAGACTGAAGCCCAGTACAGATTCATCTACATGGCTGTACAGCACTACATAGAAACTTTGCAGAGGCGTATCGAGGAAGAGCAGGTGCGCGTCCAAAAACTCCTCACAGATTTCCTTCTCACGTCCGTAACCCTCAGTTGTTTCATCCACCGCAGAAAAGTAAGATTAAAGGGCGCGAGTACACCAACATCAAGTACTCCTTATCGGACCTGACCGGCGGAGAACAGAGCCCGCTGCCTCCTTGCACTCCTATTCCTACTCCCACCTGCACAGAGTAAGAGCAGCAGCCGCTCAGCACCTGCTGGCCGCCTCATTATTCCGACGGCTGTGATGACTGTGTGTGTGTTGACAGGATGAGGGAGGACAGCTCCAGGGTTTACGAGAACGTGGGGCTGATGCAGCAGCAGAAGAGCTACAGATGAGACTCGGCTTTGACTGCAGCGCCCGATTCATTCCAGGTAAACCGAATCTGTCACCTCTCATCAAATGGCAGGTGTGTTTGATAGTCGAGCAGAGGAGTATGCCAATGTGGTCATAATAAGGGTTTTTGTTAGTGTGCATAAATAAGCAGTGAGGTCATAAGTGCGAGCATGTGGCGCCACCATGTTTGTTGTTCTTCTGGAGTGGAAATAGTTGAATTCTTGGAGACGCGAGCAATATAAAAGCATGAGTTTACACCAGCAGCAAAGGAAAGAAAAGGGAACAAATATAATAAAATGCACAAAAGGGGGCTAAAATTAGCAAGCCAAACGCACGAATGCACGAAGCAAGAAGCAAGAATTTTAGTAACTCATTTCGACGTCACATGCCCTTTTTCTTTCCTTCGTCTCCCACAGGATCTCTATACCTGACCAGTTTTTTCGCCAGCTACACCTTGACGCCTGAGACTTGACAGAATCGACACAAAACACACACACACACACACACACACACACACACAAACGTAAGAAAGCGATCAGATGGCACCAACACGAACATTTGCCCTGAAGTTGAATTCAAAACCACTGTGATGGTCAGAGGAGCCTTTTGAGGAGCCTGTCTTGGGGAATTTCAGACTAAACCGCAGGGTTTTGCTGTTTGTTTGTTTGTTTGTTTGTTTTTTTCAAATTAACAAAAGGAAGATAATCTAGATTGTTAGGAGACAGACATGTTTTTTGGCCCGTGCCAACAATATATATGATCCATTTGTCTAATTAAGACTCTTTTTCAACCTTTAATGCCTGTAAACATGGGAAATTATTGTCTGGTTTTCTCTGTGTTGTACAGAAAGACATCACTGTTGATTTATAGCCACCTAAACATGAATTTGTTTTTTCTTTCTTTTGCACCAGAGCTATGAAGTTCAATTCAGGCAGTTTTTTATTTTTTATTTTGGTTTTGTTTTCCAGGGCACACAGCTAAGCATTCCTGAGCTCATGCCGAGCGCCACGCTTTTATTTTTTACGGTGTAGACGTGACACTCATGCCTTGATTCACATGGTGGATTTAGAAATAGTCCCATCTGGGGTTGAAGGAGGAATTTCCAGAATTTCCTCACCATCTCATGCCTTCATTTCTCTGTCAGAGTCAGTGTGATGTTGTATTCAGGGGACTCTACGTGCATCTCGGTTGCAGGAATCATCACAGATGCACGGCTGCCATTAACACCCCTTTTTTAAAAAGTGCATATTAATATTATTATTTTTAATACAAATGCCTTTCATGTACTATTGCCTATTTTGAGCGCCTCATGCTGAGTTTTAAGAGTCACGGTTTTCAGAAGCAATCGAGCAGCCTCAGCTTTGGCACCTTAGATAGCCAACGTTTGGTCCTGTTGTCATCATCTGGAGGCAGTTTTGCGTGTACAAATGCACATACACAGGTTTATTTCGTTTTTTTCGTTGTTGTTGATGGTGTTATTCAGAGTAAACCTTGTTAAGGAGTAGTTTGGCATTTTTGGAAAATGTAAACTACATATGAAGCTGCAGCTAGCAGTGGATCAGCTTAGCCTAGACAGGAAGAAACAGCTACTCTGACTTTATTTAAAGTCACTGTTCCCATTCAAGAAACCATATTACAATACAACCATATACCGAGTTATCCATTAACATGCTGCTAGAAGGAAAAACTTTGAGATCACTGGTAACTCTCATGTCCATTGGCTAAATATGAAGCTACTGAAGGTAGCTGATTAGCTTAGCTTCAAGACGCAAAACAGCCGGTAACTCGAAAGCTTATTTGTCCATGCACCATCTATTTAAATATTAGAAAACCAGAACTGTATCAAAAGAGTCAATCATAATTCATGGTCCGAAGCTTTTATCTGCATCAGATAGGGACGCCTGTGAGAGCCTGCTAGCTCCTGCTTCATTCCCAGTCTCCACCCTCATGTTTGGGATCCAAATCTGCAATAAATCCATTTCCCACAATGTCAAACTATTCTTTTAACGTAGTAACAATCATCTTCAGAACTCAGACACGTCCAAGGTGCGAATTCTCTACACCTTTTCCAACACACGGCCTGATAATGTTTTGCGAAGCCTTCCCAGCATCCGTCATGACACACACAACAGTGCCGACCCGCGACCTGGAGAGAAGGAAGAAATGGTTCTCCTTGCCTTGAGGAACAGCTCACAACAACCATTGATCAAGAACTGAACTTTTCTCTGCTTTTTCTGAGCTGATTCCTCCTACCGGTGGATGCTGCTTCTCAGCAAGTGTTCTTGAAATGGTTCTCCTCCTCCTGGTGTTCTCCATCCCCTGACTGACTTTGAGATCTTTAGTGTGCTGCTCTGTATGTTTTACCATACAGATGAGTTCGTACCTATGTTTTGCGGAGTGTGTGTTTGCTTGTGGTGTTTTTTGTTTTTCTTTGTGTGCGCATGTGTGTTGGTGTGTGAGGTAGAGTGCCTGTCATCCATATGTTCTTGAAATTTTTTTCCCCCACACTTCCGAGACGATAAAACTGCTTTTCTCTGATCATATAAGCAATTTAGATGCATAGACGTGCCTTCTATGCATATGCCTCTGTGTATGTGATGGCTATTAAAACAAAGCAGTGCTCTTTCCATTCAAGAACCTGTAACAAATAAATGTGAATTATTTCAGCCTAAACAAAAAAGGAGAAACGGTGATCACAATGCAAACAAACTATATTTTTTAACATGTATATTGTACATGAGCACCTGGTAGAGGAGAATGTACTTACTAAAACATATCTACTTGCCAATAAGATATACTGTCTGTATATTCCTACAGCTTTGTCCCTGGGACACGGGGGGGAAACTCACCAAGCTTAAGAGGTTTATCGTATGATTTTCACTGCAGTTAACCGTGTTAACTTCCTCAGTAACAATAAATGGCCGACTCGTGCCACAATAGGTCTGTGTTTTTCCTCTTATTGTGTGTCGTTTGCACAGTTGCTGTCAATCTTGGCACCGAACGGGTATCAGTTTTCAGATTAGATTAGATTTCCTTTTTATTTATATGTATTTAAAATATAGGGACATTACAATATTTATTTTCAGGTTCGTTAAACGCACAACGTAAAAAAACAAAGAATTCATCTTTGCTTTAGAATCATCTGAAAATTGAAGGCGCCTTCGCCTCCACGGCTCCTGCAGTCCTGCAGAGTTCCCGTAGAGGGCGACAAAGGCCAATATTTGTTTCGATTTTAATGGACTCAGTATTTATCAGTAATTTGTAATTATTTATGCTAGCCTGTTCTTTTCACGTTATGCTTCTCCCACCTACCTCTTTATTGTATTATAAATTTTAGAATTTTAATCTAAGTGCCTTTTCCTTTTTTGCCTCAGGAATTGTAGATGTTGAATGTGTGATAAGATCAACAAACTGCTGAAGTATTTTTTTTTTATTTCATTTCTTACAGCAGGACTAAAATGTTAATTTATTTCACCTGGTTTTCCGTCAGCACAGACGAGACTGACGCTGGTGATGCTCCTGAGCGAGGACACTGCAGATCCCTGAAATGTTCCTGTTCCAAACATGTCAGAGGTAGTTTAGTCCTGTAGTTTAATGAACATAGACCTGTATCTGCAGCCATTTATTCTTTGCTCAAGTCTGCATGACATCTGTGTGGAAAAAAGGGTACTCCCAGTGTAAATGGGTCAGAGCATTTGGTTTTACTTTTGTTTCTTGTATGAGAAAATACTCCCTTCAGGTGTGTGTGTGGTGCCAGCAATTCCTGTTTTCCTTCAATCCCGTCTTTAATTTGCTCTCACGAGCATGCCTGCTCTCATCAACAGCTGTAATGTCCTGTTAATATGCAGCCTTATTGGCCACATCTGTCCAAACACAACTCCAGTTTTGTCCCCGGAGCATATCTGCATCATCTGCAAATCGTACCTCATCACATTATGCATCCATCATTCTAAGTGCGCAGTGATAATGCACGTCTTGCTCAGGCTAATACAGACAGACAGACGTGCAGGGCTGGGGCCCTCCTCCGCTGATTCAACGCTCTTGGTTGACATGCTTGCATAACTGTATGAGCATGTAAAGAAGCATCCTTGGGCTGAAGTGACAGGCTCTGAGCAAATTAATGGTTACTTTAAAATAACCGATGAATTATTCAGCATTACGCCCAAAGCGCCACAGGAGGGCAGCAGAGAACGCAAACGCGCTCCACCTGGTGGTCGCTGTATGACTGTTTTAGACTAAGAGTCACTGCTGTGACGTCATAAGTGTGTGACAGCATCAGCATTTATCTTTGTTGGTTAAATGGCCATTCCTCTGAGATGGCTCCAGGTTAACTCTGGCAGCACTTGCTGAATAATAGAATTACATAATCACTGTAGTCTGTAATTGCACAGCGCAGAGGGCCTATTGGATTTGTATTGTATTGCACATAATAAGTGCAGCTGTTTAGCTTGAGGGGAAATAAAGATCCAAAAATAGATCCATTAGAATGTGCTCCCATATGGTTGCGAACCCTTATGGAGCACACGTGTGCCGTAAGAGAGGCAAAGTACCAGTAAGACAAGGGGAAAATTCAATTATTGAAGAGGTGAAACGTTCTCGGGAAGAGTTCAGGTTGTTTTAGTGGAACGTCGAGGCAACGCTTGACATGAAAAATCCAATTTGAAGAAGGGAATAGGTATTTAGATAAATGTGATTGTCATTAATTCTGATAATCAGCGTTTTTCAGAGATTCACAAATAAGTTCTGGAGCTTCAGAGAGCAGAGACACTATTTTAATATGTCCTTTATTATTTATTGAGATGTGATTATTTATTTATTTACTTGATGCGACATTGAAGGTCTGAGTGATGAATCAAAATCTGAATTTCTGTAAAATTGGTTTTACAGATGTTTTCAAGAAAATGAAAATAGAGTATGATTGTATCGTCTTTGTGATGTTTTTCACAACCTGATCTGGAAGATCAGAAACCTAAAAGGAGACGGGTTTAGGCACGCAGCAGCATTTAAGCTGGATAAACATTTTTCTTTCCGCCTCGTTGTTCGTTCTTGCTATCTTCTGCTGATGCAATGAGAGTGGATGGATTTAGTTAAACTGAGAGAGAGAGAGAGAGAGAGAGAGGGAGAGGGAGGGAGGTGTTTACTACAGTGTGTGTGTGTGTGTGTGTGTGTGTGTGTGAGGAGGAGACTGGAGGAGAGCAGAGGAGAGGACCAGGCTGGATGCTGAGACCGAGCTGCTGCAGCTGGACCCTCTGAAGCAGCCACGCTGACAAAGACCAAGTGTTTGGAAGGAGACGGTAAGACCAGATTTACTGGATTTACTTCTTATTTGACAGGAACAATCTGATTCACTAAAGCAGATTCAAGTTCTGCAGACATTAGCACAAAGTCATGATGTCGTTTTTGATGTATTTGATTGTTCTCGGTTCAATTTGAGAAAGTTTTGAATATTTCATGTATACACTGATGTACTTTAATCCTTTTAAACTCCTAGTTTTCCATTTTTATGCCTCACAATCGTCTCCAAAATGAGAGATTTACTGAATTTGTGCTTGAGAGCAACCTGAACTTCATGGTCTTGGCCAGTCGGCCATAAACCTCACGTCCAGGCTGCAGCTCTGCTTCCTGGTTGCTCCTTTGCACATTCTGAGCATCTTCTTTTTTTTATTTCTTTTCAAAGATTGAAGCATTGCTATTTCAGGTCAGTGATACATGTTTGTTTTCTTCAGTCAGTCCCAGGAAAGAAGCTTTTCCCAGCAGTCACGCCTCTAGAGGAGCTCTCTTCCAGGCTCGCTGTTTGCTCTTTAGAGGTGCTGGCTGGATGATTCTGTTCTGTTTCCTGTTTCAGTTTTAAGTGATTTTTTTGTGCTCCATTAGCTGCGCTCTCACGTTAGCTCTGCCAGAGAGGTGTTTTTGTTTTTTTGTTTTTTCCATTCTGGATGATACAGTGTGTCCATGCTGTCAGCACCGAAGCTGAGGTGGAGATCAGAAGCTCTGCTTTCTCTGCCCGTGTGTGTGTGTGTGTGTATGTGTGCGTGTGCGTGTGTGTGCGTGAAATCGATGTAGGAGACGGTAACGCTCACTTTTTTCTGCTGGGTCTATCATCCTCTGCCATACTTGAGGCTTGGTGAGGACCGCTTTCTTTCCCATGCCCCCTGCAATCCCCCCTTTGACTGCCGATCAGCTGTATCGACCAGCGCTGCGAGGTGGGCGGTGGATTAGGCAGCCTGCTTCGACTGATTCAAAGCAGCTCAGCCCCCCAGTCAGCAAAATTCAGGGAAAATACCTCCTAGATGTGCAACTTTTAGTGAAGCTTCATGTAAATGACTTAATCACACAAGCAGTTCACAAGCTGCAGCCAGCTGACTGCTACATTTTGAAAGGTTTGTGTCATCATGACACCAGATGTCAGTGTGAAAATTCATGTGAATTAATGAGGGAGGCATGAAAGAGGCCATGGTGTTACATATTAATATGAAGATGACATTAATATGCAAAGGAGTGGTGTCAATACCTTAGTGGCATGTGCAAATTTTAGGACTTTAAAGATTATTTTCAGGCAAAGTCATT
The DNA here is from genome assembly GCA_016586285.1 of Arothron firmamentum. Lineage (NCBI taxonomy): Eukaryota > Metazoa > Chordata > Actinopteri > Tetraodontiformes > Tetraodontidae > Arothron > Arothron firmamentum. Next base: position 142,320 of record BJFM01001695.1, read on the forward strand.
CGAAGGTTGTGCGAGAATGTGTCGTTCTGCTGAATTTGGGCTCCTAATGGAGGAGTTTGTGTCCTGCGAGTGCACAAAGGCTCCTAAAAAGAGGAGTAGAACCCGCCGTGCCACGCTTTAGACATGTGATGTGTCCAGGTGTTCCTCAAACACGGGTCAGGCTTGAAGCCGAGTCCTCTCTGAGCCCTTCAACTCAGCTTCCTCATCGTTTCCCGGCAGGACTCTTGAGCATCGCTTCTCTCTTCTGACCTTTAATTGACTTCTCTCCAACTCAGCTCTGCAGCTGATGCATTCGTGTGCGCGGCGCTCCGCAATTGTCTCACAAACGCAACAGGAGCAACACACGTGGATCCCCCCCCCACCCCTTGTGTCTGTGGGTGTCGCCGAAGCCCACTGTCAAAAACAGAGACCGCTGTCAGCAGCTAAGTGCAGATTTCTCCAGAATGAGTCGAAGCACCTCAGGTCAAATGTGTGCCAACCATGTCCCTGCGTGGTTCTGATGGCCACCTCATCTGAACTCCAGAGAGAGAGAGAGAGAGAGAGAGAGAGAGAGTGAACTGCTCTGAACTCTGCATTGGTGCAACAACGGGGCCATCCTCTGGGAGCAGCACTAATAAATCGATCATCACCTGAGTTGAGGCCAGGTCTGAACTAACGTGCCTCTTAACCACGTGCAAACGGTTCAACTTAGGTGATGTGATGAGAAACGACCCCCGCAGATGTTTTTGTTGTTGGGGTGTCGCCTCTGTTGTATTCTCACATGCGCGCAATCTGAATCTGAGTTCCGCGCACCATATGGGCGTTTGCTCACGCACCAAACGTGCCACGCAGAGCACTGCTGTCATCCGTGCGCGCGCGGCTTCTAATTATAACTGCCCTCAGCCCACATCAACACGCTTCCGGCCTATAAACGTGGACGCCGTTGGTCAGATCTGGATCTGTGGAGGAGGGGCGGGGCCGTCTGTGAACGCACCTTTGAAAAGGTGAAACACTGACACGCTTTTTGACCCAAGATCACCTAGACCTTTGAAATCAGAAACAATGTTGACCTCACGACCTTCTGCGGAACGAGAGAAGCCTTCAGGGGACCTGCAAAAATTGGGAAAACTCGGGTTCCGTTGTCTTTTACTGCATGTACTTGAATGCAGCACGCTCCACTTGTCTACCATACATTTAGAGTCTTTATCAAAGCTGTCCTCCGACCATGTTGGAGTTATGAGCAGATTATTCTGAATCTAAGCTCAGCTATAGCCAGGAGTCATGAACCAGCCATCAAGTGACCGGGGGGAGGGGCTCCAGCGCATCTTAACCCCATCTGATGGGATAAAGCAGGAGGTGATGCGCCTGTGCAGAACTAAGCCCCGTAAGCTGCTTCCTCCTGACTGGGACCAGCGTCTGTGGGGGAGCTGGGTGACGCGCCGCATGAATGGACGGGTGATGACGAACAAGTGCCGGCGGATGGATGCGGGACGGCGTCAGCTGCTGCGCTGGCGTGGCGGGGGCGTCGTCCGTGGGAGGCATGAGTGTGCTGAGGAGATGACAGCCTGTTTGCTGTGGAGGTCCAAGCTGTGAGCTGCGAGGGTTCTGTGGACCCGAAATGAGCGAAGGAGGTTTTCCTGAGATGACGAACCTCATTTAATTAAAGCGAACGGCTGATAGGATGACGATGACGTAGTTCTCCCGAGTTTTCCTTCCTGCAGCGCTTCCACGCATTCACACAACGTGTGTTTGCCTCTGCACTGCCATGAGTAAACGTGCGTGTGTGTGTGTGTGTGTGTGTGTGTGTGTCCTACAGCCTGCAGCTATCATAGTCAGCCCACATATAGTCTCATGAAGCCAAATTGCCTGGGTTTCCCTTTACTTCATGTCATTCTTCGCTCGTCTCTGTGCTGCTGACCTCATGTGACAGGTCCTCCCACACACAGCGCACGCGCCTTTGTGTGCACGTCGGTTTGCTCCGATGGTTATGGATTATGGGTTGCTGATTCACACTGAAGATCCACCTTTTTTTTTTTACATTCGCCTGATAATCAGACAGGAAACTGGAGGTGGATGTTTCCAGGCGTGTCGCCTTTATCAACTCTGCTGGTTGACCTTCACCGTGTCACTGGTGCGCTCGGGGGTCCCGGGGCTGCGCGGGATTTGACCGCGGTTTGCTAAACGTCCTTGCGTTTGCTCACATCACCCGTTGGCGTGGTCCCTGTGGCCTCTTCCGGTGGTGGAGGGGCCGGAGGGGAAACCAGCTCTGCCAGACTGGTGTCGGCCACGTTGATGGGACGGGCCCAGGCTGTTTCCTGCTGCGCGTCTGCCGGCTCTTTCAGCCTTTCAGCTTAATTGCCGCAACGTAATCGATGACAAAAAACACAGCTTGAGCAGCAAACGCAACCGTTAGCATGGCCGCAAGTGCAGTTAACAGAGCCAATAACGACAGTTATGGATGGATCTCCACAATCCATCGCTTCCTTTAATAATTCACCATTGGTTCGGCTGGGTTTTGTTGCATATTTCCTGAAATGGCGTGTGTGTGTGTGTGTGTGTGTGTGTGTGTGTGTGTGTGTGTGTGTGCTGTTGAATCGCTTTCTGTGTCTGATTCCAGTGAAGCGTAGCGGACCAGAGCCGGGTGGGTAAATTACTGCTCCCCTGTAATTGTGGAGCGGCTGACACCCGGCTCACCTCGCTGGGCTGTGACATATAATCTAAGATTCACACACGCACACACACATCGGTGTGTGAATGTCTCCCGCGTGGGTGGTCCTTCGGTCAACTGGCACTTTGAGGCAGGAGTGAATCAAACGTGGCTCGTCAGGTGACGCGTGACCTTGGCGCCGTCTCCTGAAGCGGACAGCAGGGGCCCCCGAAGAGCCCAGCGTCAGATGGACGATCACCCTAAAAACCTGTGTTTAGGCCCTCAGAGAGCTCCGCGGAGCCCCGGCGGGATCTTGACGCTCGGCCGTGTGCAGAGAGCCTTCAGGAGACGCTGGCCTTATCTGCACAGAATCATTAAATATTAACAGTCTGATCTAGTTGGCTTTGTCAGATCCATGTAAATGAGGCTGCCGCCTCCACTGCGCTGTAGGAAGCGGCCATTGTTCACCAGGAAAAAAAAACACCCTGATCAACGTTTCTCTGTAATTAATCTCGGTTGACTCACTGTTTCGTCTCTGCGCCTCCAGCCATCACGTAAAACCTGCTTTGCTTGATTATTGCCGACCACAGAAAGACGGCAGATCCTCACACACAATCACCTGTGTGTGTGTAACGTCGATGGACCATGATGCATCTGGGCTAATTACCTCCCAGCAAGCGGGGCCAGAGACACGTACGCGACAGGGTCCGGGGTGGCGGGGGACGGACGCGGCGTCACGCGTGGGCAGCTTCCGTCCTCCTGGTGGACTCTGAGGACAGATACTGGTCTCATGTCCTGCCGCGCAGCTCCATCGCACAGCGATCTACTGGCAGCAGCGCCACTAGTCAATGATGTGTTTGTGCGCGTGTGCACGTGTACCTACAGCCCACCTTAGTGGCTGGATTTAGTTGGAGGTCTGGTTATCTGTGAGCTTCTCCCGGCTGAGGAGCAGCAGTTAAATGTTGTGTGGGTTAAAGAACACTGGTGTCACTGGTCCACCCACGGTGTCAGTCTTGGTTTGCAGTGCAGAGCAGGTTAACGTCATGAGGCTGATTTAGGAGGCCACTTTCTCCTTTCCTATATTGTTGCTATTGTTAATCCATGAAGTTTAAAGCTGCCTTTGTTCCCCCTGAGTGAACCAGCTTGTTTGTGATCTTAATTTTTATTTTATTTATTCTATATTTTCTATTATGTGTTTGACACCATTTTGTCATGTTCACATGATCCAGGAGGCAACAGCAGTGATTTGATTTATCATGACAGTCTTTGTGTGTGTGTGTGTGTGTGTGTGTGTGTGTGTGTGTGTGTGTGTGTGTGTGTGTGTGTGTGTGTGTGAGCCTTGAGTAGTGACTCACAGGCTGAAAGTGTCTGACATTTCTGGACGTTTCCGTTCTTACTGACCCAAACTCACTTTGTGACTTTGAGCCCTCAGAGGCCACACACACACACACACACACACACACACACACACACACACACACACACACACACACACACACACACACACACCCCTGACATTTGTGAGCATCAGGAGCAGGGCGGACAGGAGTGATGGAGGAGGCTCTCACCAGCGTGCTCGTTAATGACGGGACACACACTTAAACCCCGTTTGCTACATGACAGAATGGGTGGGCAGCACACAGACGGCATCCACGGAGCATTTATGGGTGAGCCTAATCCGAGCCCCTGAAAGTGGATGCCTGCCGTCCTAAAGCGGGCCCGGCGCTGCGCCGTCTCCCTCATCCTCAGAACCGTCGCTGAGGGAGCCCCAGCAGCCGAGGTCACCTTTCCTTCACCTTTCCTTCTGAACAGGATCCTTGTGAAGCGATAATGAGCGCTCGTCTCTGCGCTGGGGGATGTCTCCGGGCGCGGACGCCGCAGACCAGCCTCCCGTTAACGCGTCCGGCCTCCCCGCTCTCCGGTAGCGCCCATCAGCGCGGCGTTAATGGCGCCTGCGCTCTGGGCCGTGACGGGAACACGGAGGAACGGCAGTAGGTGTGGCAGAGCTCAAATACATCATGGTGGTAATCAAATAAGAGCCCCACAGCCTTCCACAGACGACTCTGCTGAGGCCTGCTGGCTGCTGAACAGGCGGTTCACAGCGTTTACCTAAGCAGCACAGGTTTGTGTGATGAGAAAGTCCACCCAGACAACCACTGTGAATCTGCTGACTGCTACAGTCAGGAAGATGCTCTCCGCTCATCTTTGTTCTGTTGATGCAGCCATTCTGGGACCAGAATCCACCCGTTAACCATTCTGAGGCGAGAGAGCCGGAATCCTGCAGCTCCAAGGTCTTCGCCTCATAATTATGCATGGGACAAATATAGCCAGCGTGATTAAATCTTACAACCTCGTCCCCCCCCCCCCCCTGCCAAATGGGCGTGGGCATCTTCGCCGTATCTGTAAATACATCAGAAAATAGAGTTCAGCGAGCACAGCAGAACAGCGGATATGAAAATTTCCGGGGGATGTAGGAGCCAACAGTGGCTGCACCGCAGAAAGGAGGACGTGTCTGGAGAAAAACCTTCAGAAAGCTGCAAATGTTGGTTTGTGATCTGTCTCCCAGGTGTTTTGCGGGGCGGTGTGTGTTATCCTGTGTGTGCAGCGGCGCTGGCTCCCTGCACTCAGCTCAGCTTTGACAGTTCTCAGCTTTGTTCGCTCCATCCAAACTCTGCGGAGGTCTCCAGCTCGCTTTGATGGCAATTAAAGCTGAAGAAAAGCACTGAACAAGGCGCTGTTGTCTGATGCTTTTGCCTTTTTTTAGTAACCAGAAGAAGCGGTCCTTTGATTAAAACCCAGATTTGTCCAAGTTGGAAGGTTGTTTGAGCTATTTAAATAATGTTAACATTCTAGGCAGAATCCTGTCTTCATTCGCGGGGGGAGGCTGGTTTTTTGTTTTTTTGGGTTGTTTTTTTCCCTGATGACAATGATAGAACCTGAAGCAAAGCGCCGCAAAGGTTTCTGCTCTTTCTCGGTGCCCTGTGAGGTTTTCTTCAAGTCTGACACGTGGAATCAATAGCAACCCGATTATCATTTGGCAGTGAAAGGCCACGCTGACCTCACCAAACAGGTTTATCGCCCTCCGATGAGGAATGTGACCGCGCCAGAAGGTCTAAAAAAAGGGATGGAACGGCAACGTTTTGTGTTTGCAGGGTCAGCGGTCAGCCGCTGATCATCATTCAGCGCCATGAATCAGGGGGACGAGGGGCGACCGCGGCTGCCTTTCATGCTGGGTTCCAGCCTGGCGCTCACCTTGGACCTCTGCTGGCTGCGTGGATCTTCTCCTGCTCGCTTCCTGCTTGGAGATGATGCTTGATTTTGCGGATCAGAAATTCAAGCCAAACGCCCGGAGCTGAAACGAGCCTCGTCGTTTGGCTTCCTACTGACGTTCCAAGGCTGCTAGCTCGAGATGTTAACAAACACTGTCAGATGAGATCTATTATTAACGGAGCCAGGAGTTGCTTGTTGTGAACACTTTTGCTGCTACTCAGCCTCGCTTTTGGGTGGAAAATGTTTGCGTGTGTGCTCCCGTCTGAAGGTTTTAGCATCTTCATCTCCTTAGCGCTGCACTTTTTTCAGTCTGAGCTGCGCTTTTTCTGTCTTTGGATGAAATCTAAGACTCTGCACGCACGCGCCTCTTCCAGGCTCGCCGGACGATGAACGTGCCTGGCGGCCCCCCGGGGGAGGAGCTCACGGATGAGGAGAAGGAGATCATCAACAGCGTCCTGGCCCGCGCAGCCATGATGGAGAGCACGGAGCAGGAGAGGATTGGGTGAGGCGGGAAGCCATCGTCTCCATGACAAAGTTCTCCTCAGTCCGCCACACACAGATGCTCGCCCACTCAGATGATTTGTTTGTCTTTTATTTTTTGGCGCGACGCAAACTTTGCATCCGCCCTCACGTCCATTTGCATGTGCTCGCAGGCGTCTTTCCAGTCGCCTGGACGATATCAGGAAGACGGCATGTGGGGACGGACGCTCACACTGCCTGCTGTGTGGGGCGTCGTTCGGGCCGCAGGGGGTCACGGCTGTCCTCTGTGCGCAGTGCAAACACGTAGGTGGACTCCTGTCTTGATGCTCCCACATGTCCGGACTTCCTGGCATAGCATAGCTTCTACAGAGACGTGGAGGTTTCCCGTGGCAACGGGCGCCCAGCGGTCCGTGTGCTAACGCCGTCTGACACGCATGTGGATTTTCATGATTCCGTGTATCACATCGTGCTCCTTGTCCACGCCGGCTCAGAGGAGACGCGGATGCTCTCTGGAGTGTAAAAATGTATGTGCTCTGTGCACCTGCCGCCAAGGATTCTGCCTGTTTATGTATTTATTTGCTTCTTCGCAGCACATTTGCAGCAAATGTGGGATCTACAGCAACAGCCGAACGTGTCCTGTGTGGCTGTGCAGGATCTGCCAAGAGCAGCAGGAGGTGAGAGCAGGGAGCCATCAAGGCCAGACAAGAAAATTATGGGTCCCATCTCTGAAAATATGTCCCTTTTTCCATCATACGAGCCACTTTGTAGTTTCGCCTCAAGCAGAATCACATTTCACTGCCCACTGACCTGGAAAATTACCTTCAATTGATACTTTGACCATATGAGCAATAGGCACTGATGTCGCTGATTTCATTTAAAAGTGTTTAAGCTTTTGATTAAAATGAAGCATGAATGACGCGGTTTTGATGAGGCTGCCACACGGGTTGGGGTCCGTGCCTCATCTTGACTAAAGAAGGGTCAGTTAGCATCCATGTTTATGCTCCAGGAGCAAATAATATAACAAATCCATTGGGCACAAATGGAGGAAACAGAGCTGAACGTCCTGTTTCAGCCGCTCTGTGACGCCTCATCCTCTGCATCCTGACTTTCCTCATGCAGATCCAGAAGCGTTCAGGGGCCTGGTTCTACAAGGGCAGAGACCAGCAGCTGCTGCCCTCCCCGCTCCCTCTGTCCAGCCCTCCACACTCCAGGAGCTCAGAACCCGGAGGCCGTGTCGGTTCGCGGTCCGCCCCGGCGAACGACCAGCTCCACGGTACTTTCCTAAAATGTGTTTGCAAACCCACAAAGACAGTCATCTGCACGTCACGGCTGGTGAAATCAGCCTGCGCAGCAGCTGTTGCAGCCGTGGTGATGTGCTGTCTCCTCAGAGTCCCAGCAGCCGCCGCCGTCGCCGCCGTCGCTCGGCTCAGAACGACAGGAACAGACAGCAAGAACAACAGCTGACGGCCCTAATGAGGCTCAGGCGCCACCAGCAGCTGTGGTGAAGGCCGAGAGACCCGCGTTAGCCTCCAAACCCCCTCGAGCGAGCGCGCAGCAGACCCCACCGACCTCAGGTAAGGACGCGCCGCTCCGCCCTGCGCCCGACGTGCACCTGCGAAGCCATGGCCCAGGTGCTCCAGGACTTTTCTCACCTGCTGCTTTTGCCTCGGTGTCGGCTCCCGCTGCAGCCGGCGCACGCTCAGGACCAGAAGAGGCGCCTCCTCTGGTCCTGGAGGACAGAAGACAACCTGTTGTCTCCAGTCCAGGTTTTCCTGCAGCCAAAGTTGCTCCATCTGCCAATCAGGCGCTCAACAAGCCAGCTCCTCCACGGCCCCTGCCTGTGCCAACAGAAGTGGAGGAGAATGACTATGACTCAGATGATGCCAGTAAGGCTGCCCTGGAAGCGTCTGCGGCACGCCGCCTCCTGCGTTTGCCAGAGATGATCTGCTTCTGCTCTTCTTTCCACAGCCACTCTGGGATCTCTGGAGTTCAGCCTGCTTTACGAGCAGGAGAACCACACCCTGCACTGCTGCATTATCAAAGCCAAGGTACCGCAGCGCACCCTCCTACCACGGAGGAGCAGAAACAGCAAAACCGCCTTTCTGAACTTGTGTGTCTCAGGGTTTGAAGCCGATGGACTCAAACGGACTCGCTGACCCGTATGTGAAGCTGCACCTCTTGCCTGGAGCCAGTAAGGTACTGAACCTTCTGACGGTGTTGGTCTGTTGGTAGCAAACAGAGTCAGTGTTTGCCAGGACATTCATCCAGCCAGCTCCAGGCAGAGCTGCAGAATGCTGACCCCAGTGGCCCCAGGCAGGGCCTTCCAAGGACGAGTGCTTTTAAGACTGAGGTGTAGGTAACAGGGCCGACCGCGACTGATCTGACCTTTGTCCTTGTCCCTCAGTCCAACAAGCTTCGCACCAAGACATTGAAGAACACTCTGAATCCGGTGTGGAACGAGACGCTGGTCTACTACGGCATTTCTGACGAGGAGATGTCTCGCAAGACCCTTCGGTAGGAGGACCTCAGTCAGACTGGGTCCGGGTCGTGGATTCGTAGGGGCCGGTGATCGAAGGGGATGACGAAGGCCGATCTCGTCTTCAGGTTGTCGGTGAGCGACGAGGACAAGTTCGGACACAACGAATTCATCGGGGAGACGCGGGTCGCCCTGAAGAAGCTGAAGTTCGACGAAAAGAAGAACTACAACGTTTGTTTGGAGCGAGTTATTCCAGTAAGTTGAAAATCATCAATATTAACGAGCAGGACCAGACTTACTGTACACATTCTATATGATTACACATCTCTGTAGACGAAGGTGCTGGAAGTAATCCTGATGGTTGTTACTGGTTCCCTCTGCTCCCAGGTGAAGAAAGCTGTGGGACAGTCTCGTGGAATGGCTCTCTATGAGGACGACGTAAGACGCTCTCACCGATCCGCAGTTGTGCAGGATGGCTTTGCTGCCGCACAAACTCACTACAGTCGTTACGGTTCTGGGGAATATTGAGTTACCGTTGTGAATACAGCTGATGTTGCATGTTCTCCTGTGCCAGCGTTCAGGAAACACTGATCCGGTGCTGGAGGATCAGGTCTCAACCGGACGCCGTCGAATTTCCAGTCGATTATGTTAATATTTACACTTTCTTCTTTTATTTAATCCTGTCAACTCATAAAGACGGTACACACAGCCGTGTCTCTGCTTTCCTGCTGGGGGAAACTGGGACATGTGTGAACGTCTGTGTATGTGTGTGTGTGTGTGTGTGTGTGTGTGTGCGTGCGTGCGTGCGTGCAGCTTAATGAAGGTGAGGACTCGGAGGACCGCGGTCGTATCCTGGTTTCGCTGCTGTACAGCAGCCAGCAGGGCCGTCTGGTCGTAGGCGTGGTCCGCTGCGCTCACCTCGCCGCCATGGACTCCAACGGATACTCCGACCCGTTTGTGAAAGTGTACGAGCTCCAATCAGAGCACGTCCCACGCTGCAGCTCTGTATCCAGGCGGGATTTCGCTCGCGCTTACGAGCTTTTTATCGCTCTGCTGCAGGTGTCTGAAGCCAGATATGGGGAAGAAAGCTAAAAACAAAACCCAAATCAAAAAGAAGACCCTTAATCCAGAGTTTAATGAGGTCAGTCCTATCTGCCTGCATGTCCTCACATCCCTTTGCTTCACAAATTTGTACATTTCACTGTCTTTTCAGGAATTTTCTTACGAGATAAAGCATGGCGAGTTAGCCAAGAAGACCCTGGACATCTCAGTCTGGGACTACGACATGGGAAAATCCAATGACTTCATTGGTAAGTGTGTGAACACCTGCAGGTTCAAGACAGGAACATGTTAGCGTCAGCCGCACCTCTCTGCCTCCAGGGGGATGTCAGTTGGGCATCCAGGCTAAAGGGGAGTGTCTGAAGCACTGGTACGAGTGCCTCAAGAACAAAGACAAGAAGATCGAGCGCTGGCATGTTCTGCTCAACGACAACTCCTCCCAGTTTGAGGACTAAAGCACCTTCGCGTGTCGTTCCCCTGTAGCGTATCGTCTTCCGCAGGTAGACCCGTCGTCGTCTCGCTTCTGTGTAGTTTTGCCCCCAAAGCGCGAGGACTTCTCAACGCAGAGGCCCAATTCTTGCAACACGATTTAAAGTCGTCCGGCTTGCAACGAACAGCTTAGGCTGAGGAAGAGCCCACCTCTGACGCTCTGACCGGTCCGTGTTGCCGCGTCGTCCCAGCTACTGCAGCAGCAAAATGTCCCCTTCACGTGGACTTCGTGCACATAGATATTAGATGTTTATGTTCATAAAATTGATGCTACAAAATGCTATTTTCCCCCCTTTTTGTTGCTCTGCATGACATTTTATTATGGAGAACAAGGCTGATCATGCAACATAAATAAAGATCATAAGACTGATTGTGCAATATTACTAGAAATATGAATATTTGATGCTGAGCTGCTTGTGTAATCAGTATTTTGCACCATGTTTTGGCACTGATGCATGCCTGAATTCATGTTGTTGCACATGGGTGACTAATTAATAAAGACATGAGCAGCAGCAGCAGCACCGCCAGCGTCATCACACACTTGTTCCTGTCCTCGTTGGCACGTGTTGATGTTGTGACATGGCGTAAACTTTGTCTGAATCGGGTGAGGTGGGAGCCAATCAGAGCGGAGGGACACGCGGCAGACGAGGGTTGAACTTTGACTCGTCAATAAAAACAACTGGGTCAAAGTCTGTGTTTTACTCCCAAGGCTTTGTAAATTTATACTGGATTGATGGAAAATCACCCATTTATTTAGGAGAAAAATCAAGGTATATACTTTAAAATGCAACAGGATTGATTCCCGTTGCATTTTAAAGTATATACCTTCATTTAAGAAGAAGAATCTAATGTGACAGCGATTATGTTCATTTTTAACCTTAAAGCTTTTAGGCACAACGACTCAAGTGACATTACCGGAGGCTCTCTGTCAAATGCTGAAGAGCTTTTGGAGCCTAAAAAAATCTCCTGCGGGACGCCCGCAGAGCCTGTCACCCTGCACCAGCTCCTGTCAATAAAGACTCAAATATAGCAACCTTCAGATTGACAACATGATGTTTTGCTTTAGGTGAAATCAAATATAAATGCAGCATCCACGTTTTTATCCAAAGGAAATCAAATGTGCAGAATTGATTACATGCTGGAAGTCATAATATGCATCAACACTTCAGAGTCACAGTTTTGTGTTTAAATATGGGATAAATTGGACATAGACAAAAAAATAATCACACATACAGCTTTTTTCTTAGATTGAGGGGTCTGTCTTGTCAGAAACCCTCATCTACAACAACAACAACAACAACAACAACAATAATAATAATAATAACAATAATAATAACATGCACTGTGTTTTCGTCAGAGTGAGAGGGCTTTGCTGTCACAAACCATCTCTGGGTCATCTCTACTCTTATTGCGCCATAAAATGATATTTATGTTTGATCTGGTAACATTTAACCTCTGGGCTCATGGTAGAAACACTGAAAAAGCTATTACATCTATAACTCATCAGACCTACTACATACTGACTTTGGCCCTTTTTATTTGTTTCACTTGTCCCCAAAAGTAAACAGTTCCACAAATAAGATCAATAATTAAAGCAAAATCTCTATCAAATACGTTATCACGAATAAACCTTCATTAAATGACAGGCAAGTCCAGATCGGTCACAGTTATATTCCTCTACAGCACCAAACTATGACATGATGTGATAACCTAATTTGAGTTTTGTGTGGATCTTCATCTGTGATCGATCTGACAGAGAGATAGAGAGGCAGATCACCGGGCAATAAAACTCCTCCCCCTTCTCTTTTTTGAACATTTCAATCTGCCTCCACTCCTCGGTGATCAATTTCTTTTCCATTGAGAAGGAGCTGGTGTGTTTGCGTCTCTTCCAGCCGCAGCCATGGCGCGCTTGGCTCCTCTGCTCGCTGCTCTTTTATCGTCATCGCTGCTGATCCGGACACCCGCGGAAGCCTCCACCTTCTGCGCCCGGAGGCAAGTTTTGTCCGACAATGGAGTGCATTACACGTTTCTGCGGAGCATCCCCCGGCAGGCCCCTCCATCCCTGCGGCTCTACCACGGCTCCTGGTCCCCCAGGCGCGCTCTGCTCAGCTGCGCCTGGAGCGATGACGCAGCAGCGATTCGCGATTACTCGTCCCTGTGTCGGGAGCGCGCACAGGAATTTTCTGATCACCTGGAGGAGAGTTTACATGTCGGGTCCATGTTTGGAGCAGAGGATCCGTGCTTCTCGGTACCGTCTCCACATCTCGCGGAGCGCACGGAGAAACGGTCTTCGAGGAGCGTGGGTCACGCCGTGGGCAGCTCACCTCCAGGGGTGCGAGAGGAAGGGTCAAAGGGCAGGAGCCTCCATCGCATGAAACGTGCATTCATTGTACCGGGAACTCTGTGGTGCGGCTCTGGCAACAACGCGCCTTCCTATGGAGATCTGGGTAGGTTGCTGGTTAAACGCCCCCCCTGAAGAACGGAGGTGTGTGTGTGAGCATCACGCGTCTAACGCTCATGTGTGGCAGGCCTTTTCACAGACACAGACAGCTGCTGCCGCGAACACGACCAGTGCAAGAACACCATTCTGTCCTTCCACTCCCAGTTTGGCGTCTTCAACAGCAACATGTTCACCATGTCTCACTGCGACTGTGACAGAAAGTAGGTCCCTGAAGCCGCGAGCCCGTCTGCGCTGGGCCCAACCAAACGCTTGTCTTGCCTGTGAGCAGGTTCCGCAGCTGCCTGCTGGAGGCAGGGGACGGCATCTCTGACGTGGTGGGGTACACCTTCTTCAACCTGCTGCAGATACACTGCTTTGAATTCTCCCACCGGCTCCAGTGCACACAGAGGAACTGGTTTGGCATGTGAGTGTCACACATTTCTCCTCTTAGTTCATGTTTCTCCACCCTCATTTTACCCTCAAGCGTCGTCTCTGGAGCCCAGCTGGATGCTGCTGACGGCATCCTCGGTTGTTTGAAAGCTTGAATGTCAATGACAGGAGGCAAAAGTGAAACCAAAGCACCACTATCGCCACGGCGATGAAAGCAGAGCTGGGTTATTGAACTTCAGGAACGCGGCTCAGCCTCTTCATTCTGCATATCTGCACGCCAATAATGAGGCGAACACGTCTGACGTAACGTGTTGATTCATGAAATTTACTTATTCTTGTGCAGGTTAAAACTAACTAAAGGAGAAAGTGCGTTTCCTGATGCGTCAAATGAAATCTCTTTTACCTGCATGTTTCATTTCAGGTGTAAAGAGTCTAAAATGACTCTGTATGCTGAGGTTCACCCCCCAACTCTGTACGAGGCTCCAGCACAGCTCAACGCATCCATGAACAGCAGCGCACCTGAAGAGCTGACGCAGAACAGCACCGCTCAGCCACAGCTTCCCTCCAGCACCTCTGCAGGACGCGCCCTCCACACCCCCTGGACCAGCTCCCCCCCCACCTCCATCACTGAAGTCTCAGCTTCAGCGGCTGTGAGCGGCCTGGAGGGGCCCAGCACCGCTGGGCCTGAGCTGGAGGAGGCTTCACCCACCAGGAACCAGTCTGTGTCTGACCTGAGAGGTACCACCCGTCAGCGACATCACTGACACAGCATCAGCGGAACTTTGACAGCCACGCTTCCCCTCCACAGGAGCGCAGGAGCCATGTTCTGTCTACAGAGACCTGGATGAGTGCGGGACCAGGATCCCCCCTCTGCAGAAGAGATTCGGCCTCCGCAACACAAACGCCACGACGCTGTATCACTGCAACTGCACCAGCAGGTATCACAGACCAGGACAAATCCCACCGACGCTGCACTTTTCCATTCCAGTTCAGCTAACTTCTCTAGCTACAAAAGTGGGCCAAAGGCTGTGTTATATAACGCCGTGACTGTGCACAGCTCCTGGACATTATCGTACTTTGGTGTTTGCACATCTGCTCTGTCTGGTTTTGCCTCTTTTTTTTTTTTTTTTGGCCCCCCGTTACTCACTAACGTGTTTGTCTGCCGTGCCAGATTATTCCAGATGTTAGCTAATCAGGGACAACTGACAGAGGTGCACGCTGCTCTGCTGGGACGTGTGTCTCCGTCCTGCTTCCTGTTGCAGAACTGCACAGCTGGCAAAATGTGAGTCGCAAACACAGATGTGTACTGACTGAGCTGGAACCTCGGATCTACAACATAATATACACATAACTGATCACGGATGCCTATCACACACAGATGGTGTGTGTTGTGATTATTGCAGCATTAAACCCTGCTTCTGTCTTCTTTGTGGAATAGATGCGCAGCCGTCCAGCTGACAGCGCAGCTTCCTGAGCTGCGCCAGAGGAGCGCAGACGCGGGGAAAGAGCGCCATCTGCTGGCCGCCACCCTGAAGGCGCGGAGGCCCAACGGGAAAGAGCGAGCAGGCAAACTGCACAGAGTGTGTCTGAGGATGGCTGGAAAACGATCAGCAGCAGCGGGATGGAAAAGTGAGGCCGGGAAAGTAGATAGAGACTCACAGCAGACAGCTGTGCCACAATGAAGAGCCACCTGATCTGTAATAGATGAGCCATCTTTCTTTCTTTTTTTTTTTTAATTTTCCTTATGAAGGAATGGCAGGAACACACCCTGGACAGGTCACCAAGACAAACACACACACACACACACACACACACACACACACACACACACACAGGAGGAATAATAAAGTCTCCAATCAACCTAATGTGCATCTGCTGCACCACTGCGCTGCTTCATTTAAAACATTAAAATGCTACAGAAGAGGAATAAATGGCACCAACAGTCCTGCTGATGTGACGGTTGACATCAATTCATGCTGCTCAAAAGAAAACAATCCTGAAATAAACAACGGAAAACAAAGGAAAATTAACATAATTTAATTGCTTTTATAAATATATTTAAGAACTTTTTTCCCTTTAATGTCTTTCTAGGTAGCAAACACTGTCCAGATGTTTGGTTTAAGCAGTAAATTACTTTTCCTCATGTATGTTTTATATGTATGTGTTTGGATCGTGTTGAGCTGACCAGCAAATAACCTAAATAAGTGGGACAATGTCAATCCTGCAAGTTATTGTGACCAAACAGATGAAATAAAGTATAAAATGTGAATAAAACGACTCGGTGTAAATATTCTAATATTTTTGTGCATTTTTAAAAAATGTTACTAGAGGAGATTATCAATTGATTAATTTCTTTAGCTGAGTAAAAAACAAACAATAAAGGTCTAAATCCTTGACTGCAGCCCACCACCAGAGGGCGATGTACTGTTGGTCATGTAATGTTAGGAATTTAATGGTGAATTTTATGATGTAACCTGGCGGTGTTGATTTCAGAAAGAGCTGCATCTCCATCAGAGACATTTAATCATCATATTTGTCCAAAAAAGTTAAACTGTATGGGAATAAACTTTATGTTCATCGTCACATGAGTGCGGGGGAGAGATTCCGGGTTCTAAAGTGATCCGGTGAGGGATCCAGTGTGGGATCCAGTGAGGATCCAGTGAGGGTCCAGTGAGGGTCCAGTGAGGGATGCAGGAACAAAGCCGACCCGTCAGGTAACTCAACTCCCCTCTGATGTCACCAACAGTAACTGAAACCCTGCTGAAGGCTGCAGCCATGGAGCCGACCGGATCCCCGCCTCTCACCGGACAAAAATTCCGCTGTGTGGAGAAGATCGGCCGGGGAAACATGGCGCACACACTCTGGATTAACTTTTTTCCAGGAAAAGCGCCGCGTCGTAGCGCAGAGCTCCGCGCAGTTTGTCGCTGAATGAAAGTGGGCACCGCGGCCAGGCTCCTTTTCTGCTGGATGGTGTGTTTTCTTGCTTCCCTGCTGCTGTTGTGGGATGAAAGTTGGAGCTTTAGGACAGGATGGAAAAGCAAAGGACTAAGAAAGAAAAGGTAAGGCTGCAGAGGGACTCGGCGGCGGCTCCGCAGTCTGCGGGGTCCGCTCAGTGGTCACACACTAATCTGACCCCGGTCCGGTTCCACAGGAGCAAAGAAAGACAGAAACACACCAGTTAACGTCGGTGGGACTCGGTTATACCGGGAGGGCAGCACCAGCAGGGGAAACCAGAGCTCCCAGTTTAGCAGCAATAACACAGCCCCGCTTGAAGCTCTGCTTGGTCACATCTCTCCCTGGTGTCATTAAAGATGTCATTTTCTCTCCCAGAGTAATTCAAACATTACTTTTTGAAAGAATAATCTTTTTAAAAACATGAAGCATCTATTATTTTCAAATTATCTGACACAGTAAAAGTGTCCACAAACATGAATAACTGCAGCTTTGCTCTGTTCTGGGTCCATGCTGCTGTTAAAAGTTTATTATAGCAGTCATTGTGATTAGTAAACTACCAAAGTTCCTGCTTGTTACTGCATTCATTAATGTTAATTATAGCATCCTTTTATTGTAAATGAACTTCTACCACTGTTAGTCTAAATTACCATGGCAACCAACTTTACATTTAGAACAATTTCAGCTGTTTTTTTTTCTGTATTATCCATTTTTCTGCAAAATATATTTCATATGGAAACATTGTATGAATAGTTCAATATGAATACTTTAAATATAAACACATAAACCTTCTTGTTCAACATTATTGGCTCAGTAGATCAATAGGAAACGTTCCAGTTAGCATCAGGTCATCTGGACGATCTTGTGTCTGTGTTGTTCTCCTGGAATGTACTCCCTCTGACCTGGCAGGGGAGGAATACAGTAGACGAGTGTGTGTGCGTGTGTGTGTGTGTGTGTGTGTGTGTGTGTGTG
>BJFM01001697.1:7090-28844 GCA_016586285.1 Arothron firmamentum
GGGCACTGATCCAATTATTGGCCAAAGAAAGAATCATCACAAATAAACAACATCACATGAGTTAAACATTAGCAGGTGCAGCAGAGAGGACCAACAATGAGAAAGGCAGTCAGAGCGACCAGCCCATGTGTTTGTGAAAAGGCAGAAAGCTTTCATTTATGCTGCTCCCCCCTCATGTTTGTTTATCTCACTTTGTGTCAAAGTATTAGTTTATCTCACTTTGTGTCAAATTCAAGTGGAACAAATCTGCAGTGACTAAAATGCATAAATCCCACATTTCCCCTTTGAGACAACACCCATATTTTGTTGATCTTGGTG
This sequence comes from Arothron firmamentum, assembly GCA_016586285.1. Taxonomy (NCBI): domain Eukaryota; kingdom Metazoa; phylum Chordata; class Actinopteri; order Tetraodontiformes; family Tetraodontidae; genus Arothron; species Arothron firmamentum. The sequence goes on from BJFM01001697.1 coordinate 7,409, forward strand.
CCTTCACTCCGCATCACTTATCCAACGGCTGTCGGATTTCCTGGTTGTCATTTCAGATGCCTGCTGTTCGTTCTGATCTTGGGAAATTCATTCTATTTTTGGACCCTGAATGTGCTCCATTAAAAAACAAATGTATGCATTTAAGACACACAGCTTGTCTTTGTAGCTGCTGCAGTTGAACAATCTCTTTTATAAATGCCCTGAATAGTTCTCGAAACTCCGATGATTCACACAAAACCCTACATCTCTCTGTCTTGTGGAAACCAACTGATTGGTTATTGTTTTTGTTGATGATCCTATAGAAATCAGCCTTTCGTGAGCTGCTGTGTTTCGTGCTTTACATCTATAAATAATCACATTAGCTGTATGGAGTCTCTCAGGAACCTTTGATGGAAACTAGGTGACATTAGCTCACTATGAGCCCTACCTTTTAAACAAATTTATGCAAGTCAACCCGACATCCATCCAGGATGAGCTAGCGTATGGATAATAGGGGCAGCATTATACGGAGGGTTACTATAATGTGTCGTGGAAAGGTCAGCACTTAAGGTGTCTTGCAACCTTTGACTACCACTTCCTGTCCTGGGGGAAGCATGGAGGATTATTGATCAGCAATGTGCTTATGCTGAGTACATTTGCTAAACAGACTAGCACAACCTTTTCTTTTAGTTGTGAGGATAATTGTTTATTTTTGAATTTTTTTTAACCAGAGAGACATACAGCAAAGATCTTTTCACACTCTGTACAACCGTTTAATACACTTTGGACTCAAGTGGGTGAGAAGTTCAAGGTTCATTATGCATAACTGTATCTTGCTTTCTTTGTATAAAAGTGGCAGGAGGGTCAGGGCCCCAGGGAGGAAACTGTGCACACTCAACGAGAGAACATTTTTTTTGAAGGGTATATATACTGTATATATATATATATATATATATATATATATATATATATATATATATATATATAGATATAGATATAGATATAGATATAGATATAGATAGATAGATAGATAGATAGATAGATAGATAGATAGATAGATAGATAGATAGATAGATAGATAGATAGATAGATATCTTTGAGCCTCCACTTTCTGGTAGAAGACAAACAACTTTTATCCTGAGATGCACAGGGGAAATAAAGGGAACGCGTGCAGGTCTGGTGCGGCAGCTACCTTCCACTCCTTTGAGGCTTATGAACCCTCATAACACAAATGAAAACAGCTGTCCATTTGGAACATGCTTATAATTTTACAATCCTTCTAAACTGGGATGTCACTGCAGGCTGTTGAGAACCCGTCAGTTTCTCAGAGAGCTTCTGATACAGAGATGAATCATGCTGCAGGAAAATTAAGCACTGAGGCATCTTGACAGAGCCTATTTGGCCCAGTCCAGGCTGGAGAAGCTGGAGTGAATGAATGCTGCTGTCTGTGCCTTTTTACACAAGTGCAGAGATTCAAGGAGACAAGGTCAGTGCAGCCTTTTCTTCCATGCTGTTCTACAGCTTTTCTTCTCACATCCTCCCCAAAACTGAAATACAGAGACAAATTGCACACATAGGTAATTTAATTAATTAATTTTATTTTTCTTCCCCGGAGGAAATTGAAGCACTCTGACAGCGCAGATCCTTTCAAAGCATGAAATTTAATTTCATTTTATTGGCAAGAAAGGTACTGATGATGAATTTGATAGAATATACTTTCAAACAGATGCTACAAAACCATGCACAATTCCCTTTGGGTCTGTCTGATTTGGGGCCGTGAGAGCCGTTAAGGATTGTCAAAGAGCTGCCCCTTTATTTACTTTTGCAGACACAGCCTGACGTTACCTCACATGGTGCACAATAGTGGCTGCCTCAAGGCATCTTTTTTTTCCTGTATTTGCAGCCTTCGTGCACACGGTTAGTGGTGCTTGTCAGAGGATGTATAGAAATAGAGAAGCAAGCTGATGATGACAGGAGGTTTGAAAAACACAAAAACTTACACGTTAAATTATCATGCATTGTTTTAATGTAATAGGCTGTGATCTGGTGTGGGCTGGTCTGAGGCTCCAGGGCTTCACAAAGACACTGTGAGAGCAAGTCGTGGGACCCGAAGGCCAAAAACAGAATGATTCTTGATTTCAACTACGAGCGAATGATTCATCTCACTATAAAGGAGGTGCACGTCGGTCCATTGCGATTCTGACACATATGGAATTCCAAACGACTCCCTGCAGTTTAAAGATTTTATTTTTTCTCATTTTTAAGAATTGTACATTCACAGAGTGTAATTTGCAAATACAGCTATATTCACAGATAGACTACACAGATTACATCAGCTTTACAGTCATTTTCCTCTTTAACTTACATCACTGTCATCCAGAACCAGTGGAAATATGTCATTTATGAACAGGCTGGCTTGAACACGATAAAGAAAAAGGTAATTCACTCATTTCAGTACAGATAAGACAGATGCGTGTGTGTGTGTGTGCCACCTGCCTGTATACATAAGGATACACTCCATGTCACCCAAATCTTCATCCTCAGGTGTCCTTGAGGAACCTTTCATGTTCTATGTCCTCCTGCGCAAAACGACGTGGATTTGTTTTGCATTCCCGCTCCTGCTCCAGAATTACCCATCAAACCCCACCCTGGTCACATAAATTAAGAACAATGTCCAAAATGACCCCACAGAACAAGCACAAACACAGGAAGGAGCTGCGCCCACCACGCGTTCCCTCATTAGTCACATTCAAACAGAAATTACTCTGTCCAAGTACGCTATTCACAGAAAAAAATCAGATTTATTTTAAACCGATTGGGGGGATTTCTGCACAAGCTGTCATCGTGTTTATGATGTATATTTCCGATGCAATCTATATTATCAGAATCGCGGGGACTCTATTTGTCAGATGTGGCGATACGAAGGGGGAGAGAAAGAATCATATCATGACATTCAAACCCCCTTTTTTTTTTTTTTTTTTTTTGCTCAGTCGGAATCTTTCAGCATGCACTGAAAGTGGGGCATGTCCCACTGGGTAGTGCATGGGGATTATGTTGATTTGAGAAGCCAGACTGATTTCATATTCTGTCTTTGTCCCATCTTCCAGCTCCAGGTCCTCTGATCGTTCAGCTGATGGATTTGGCTAAAATATTCAACCTCCTCATTCCCCTTCTGGAGAGCCAGGGTGGTAATTCGGTTCAGGCATCCATCTGGACCAGCACCAGAACTGGTGGTGCCTCAGCCACCTTGGTTTTGCGCCGCAGCAGATGGGTCAGGTTTCTGAAGCTCGGGGAGGTTTGAAGGAGCAGTTCCTTCAGGCCTGCCCGGAACTCACGGCGAATCAGGCAGTAGAGCACGGGGTTGAGGCAGCTGTTTGTGTGTGCCAAACACACCGTCAGGGGGAACGCGTAGGCTTGCACGTTGTAGAAGGCTTTGCTGAAGGGCACAAGGTCAAACTTTATCAGCACTCCCCACAGGGTCAGCGCTTGATTGGGAAGCCAGCACAGAAAGAAAGAAAGGACCACAATCACGATTGACTTGGTCACTTTGGAGCGGCGACTCTGTCGGCCCTGCTCGATCTCCGGGGCCGCAGCGCCTGTGATGCGACGGCCGAGGATGAGGCGCAGAAGCAGCAGGTAGCACACAGTGATTATAACCAGGGGAATGAGAAAGCCCAGCAAGACCTTTTGCAGCTGATACAGACCCAGGAGAAGCTGCGGGTTCCAGCTGCCCGAGTCTGGGAAGCGTACGAGGCAAAGCTCTTCATCTGACACCTGTGCACTGGTGGAATAGATGGCATGGGGCAACGTGGCCAGCAGAGAGACGGTCCAGATACCCAAGCTTGTCCACTTGGCTCTGGAGGCTGCTGTCCGCCGGCTGTGCATTTTCAAAGCTGAGGAGATGGAATAATAGCGCGCCACGCTCATGGCGGTGAGGAAGTACACACTGGCGTACATGTTCATGATGGTGACAGAGCTGATGATTTTACACATCACCTGTCCGAACGGCCAGCGGAAGTCCAGGGCGGTGTCCACTGCCCAGAAAGGTAACGTCAGGACAAACTGGAGGTCCGTGATAGCCAGTCCCATCACGAAGCAGTTGATGGACGACTGCTTCTGCCTGTGCCGTGAGTGCAGCAGATAGAGAGCCAGTGCGTTTCCCACCAACCCGAGTGCGCACACTATAGAGTAGACGCACGCTATCATCACACGCACCCACAGGCTGGAACTGTCCGCCTGGAATTCCATGGTGGAGTCCTTGGTGAGGAGCTGCAGCCAGCAGTGGAGTGACAGGTTTCCGCTGGAACAGTTCTCAGTGTTCTCCTCAGGAAATAGTTGCTCACATGGCGCTGCCTGCACTCCAGTTTCGTTCGGCTGCATGTCTGGAACTCCTTTGCTCATATCTCAAACGTGCACAATAAAGTTAGACAGCTGCGCTTTGTGAAGCAGGTTGTGATGACAACATTTCTAAGGATTCGCGCTTTCTCTTTGTCAGTTTTCCTCCCGCGGTACTACAGATGCCATCCTCCGGCAGATTATTCCTCTCTCCTCCTCGAACACTCGCAGCGCTGCGCGCAACGACCGTTTATAGGTGCCACGGGAACGCGCAAAGCTCAGGCTCGAGGTCTCCTCTCCTCTCGGCAGCCAGATTATTGGACGAGAGCGAATCCACGGTCTGATTGCAACATCCACATCAAAGTTAGAGTGAAGTTAACGTGTTTGGACACCACAGCCGCACCTTCACCATAATCACGTTTGCGCTGCGCGACTAGAGCTTTTTAGTGAGGCAGAGACGGTGAAGGAAATCCCGCGCTGATCAACTTCCAGTCGCATTTATTTTACACACAAGGATCATGTAAACACAGACTTAGTTCAGTTTGAATTATTTGAATTGTTCATGACACCCCCTCCATCTACGAATGGGAGAACTGGAATGGAATGGAAAGCACTTTAACTGTATTCTGTGCCTATTGATCAATGTACTTGACTGCTTGGTCAAGGCAAATATTATATATATAGATATATTATCTATATATATCTATATATAGATATATATAGATATATATATAGATATAGATATAGATATATATATATAGATATATATAGATATAGATATAGATATAGATATAGATATAGATATATAGATATAACATTAGCAATGTATAGAGTGTATTTCTGATTAATTTAAAGTTATCTTTATTGAAAAAATACAGTGCTTCTCTTTCAAAAATAAGGACATTTCTAAGTGACCCCAAACTTTTGAACGGTAGTGTATATAAATATAAAAGTTTTGAGCAAATTAAAAGGACTCAACTAAATTAAAAAAGCATTTTTTAATCCTGTGTTAACGTCTCACCACCGTCTAAACCCTCAGAGGACAAGGGCTGACACATGTCTGGTCTCATGTTCTACACTCTCAAACAGGTCGACGTGCACCATTTAACCCGAGAGCGCTGACACCACTGTTAGCCACCTCACCACCTCCACAAACGCTCAACATTCATAGGCTTAAAGTAAAACTTCAGTGGCACTGAACAAGACCCAGCTGCTCGGTCTGTGCCCTCGCAGGTAAGAGCCGGTTTGGTTATCGACTATTTGTCGATCGAGGATGCGTGGCAGTGGTTAAGTCGCGGACAGATAGGACAACATGTCCCTGCTGTGGCTCTCCTCTGCTGAAACAAAGTGAATACGAGGTCTTGGAAGGTGTCAGATCAGTCAGGTTGCTAATGGCTGTGATTGATGAACTGCATTTGGATTCAGTGAGTGAGTGGGAGACAACATCTGATTGATGGCCCTCTCCCTCGGTGACCCTGGCTTTAGCTGAGACGTGAGACAAAGATGTTGTCCACCTTTGATTCATCCAGCCTGATGGGAAGAATTTCGAGTGAAAAAATTAGCTGAGTTTGTAATGAGGGAAGTTGGAACATTTTTTAGCAGGAAACGAGATATGCTAACTGAATACTAGCACATGTTTGGTGGTGTATGTTGGAGCTCATGTTGGAGCTGGTCACCTTCAGAATGACGACTCTACCAACAAAATCTTTCTCTGACTAATGTTGGTACAGGCACGTTTGGAAGGTGAACTCCGCAAGACTCCTTTATTCTCTGGTTGGTCACGAAATTCACTTGACAGTTTGATTATGGACATGACAAGATAAATATAGAAGCGCTGACAGCCAATACGACCTGGTTTCACCTTGTCTTTCTACATTTCTACCTGTTTCCCATGAACACTTGCAAAAGGAGAACAATAACACAGATCTCTCCTTTCACAGCCTGTCTACACATTCTGTCACTCACTCTCTCTCTCTCTCTCTCTCTCTCTCTCTCTCTCTCTCTCTTGCTCTGAAAAAAAAAAAAACAGAAAGAGAATTAGTGGAAGAGAATAAAGACAACAAAATCGGACTTTTATTTGCTCCATGTGTAGCTTTTGTCAGCGAGGCACACACCACTAAGTCCTGCAGGCGGTGTCTAATCAATCATTTTTCCTCTTAGAATAATGAATCCTTAAAGATACTGTGGGTGAACTACAAAAAGACTTTAGTCACTCAGGCATCAGGACAACTTTTTACATACATGAACATATTTGTGGAAAAATGGGGAAGATCCTGAAGTTGCATCCTTGCATGTTGTTAAAAAAGAAATCTGCTTTCATAAAAATCACCTTTAATGTAAAAGAACACAAAAGGCAGACTTAATTGCACTGACTTCTAGATGTTTTCAGGCTGCCTGAGCCTTCAGATTTTAATTAGATTCCTCAATCCAGGCCAACGATGAAATCTACACTGTGTCTCAGCCAAACTGATGGTGTGCTCTAATCTCTAATCATAATAATAATAATAATAATATTACTGACCCAATACAGCACATTTGACTCTATCTGCCAATGCAGCAGGGCACAAGAGAGCTGGATTATTGGTTTAACATATCAGGAAATTACAAAAATAACATTTGGCACTGGATTTAAGCTTTTGCTAAATTGTAAAACCTGCTAAGGATGACATCATCTTTCTTTTTCTGTCACATTCATAAGAAAGTAGTGCTTGCTGTTCCCCATCAATGTGTGCTTACTTTATTTATTTATTTATTAAGGATATCTAAATTATTCATACAGATTTTTATAGAATTGTTTAGGGGTTTGGGAGAAGCCGATGCAAGCCTGTGCTCAGTAATTTAAACTAGTCTTCATTGTCCGCCTGCTGTATTTCATGAATGCCACCTACCAATTAAATATCCTGTTACCTTTTTTATTTTTTTATTTTTTTTTTACAAATTAATGTATAAATCTATATGTTTGAGATGAAAGGGGGCAACCATGAACAACAGGAAACTGTATGATTTGTTTGTGCGCTCATGCCATTAACACGTAGAATGTTGTGCAGTCTCCGTGAGACCATTCAGTACAACTCAGAGAGCTCTTTTGTGTGACATACAACTGTCAGAGAACTACAGCAGATAATTACCTTCTGCTGCAGACTGCACTCAAGAGGTCAGTGAGGATGAAAGGTCGAAAAATAGGCAATTGCTGTTTAATTTAATAATTTCCTCTTACTTAATGTATTCATATGCTCTTATTTTTACCTGCAACAATTGCTGATTTCAGTATGCTCTTTTTCAAAGTTTGGTCCAGTTCAACTTTTCAAAAACAAAGTTAATATAGTTTACGACACACCAGAGTACAAGTCAATTTAGCAGATTAGAGAAGCTGCTGATTGTATTTGATAGACTCTCTCTGTCTTCTCATCGCCCCCTCCTGACTTGCTTAACTCAACAGGTAGCAATCTATATGCAGACAGCTTCCACGGGGATTTGACGAATCAAAGTGATGGTGTAATGTGATGATTAAAGAATGTGCTGGTGGAGACTTTCACAGTGATTAAAACAAATAAAGAAATAAAGAAATAAAGAAAACTGTCACTTTTGAGAACAAAGTCAGATTGAGGCCAAATAAATCTCTTATCTAGTGCACATCTGAAAAATCTCCACAGCAAAGGACAACCTTGTTGAATTTATTCATTTACAATAACTTGAATAACTTGATTGGATCAAAACATTTGACTGAACATTTAGATACTAGCAGTATTTATTTTGTCTTTTCTTGGTTAAACAAGAGCCGAGGAGTGGGCTGCCTGCCTTTGTTTGCCGCCTGATCCATGGCTGAACTCCTCTGGTATTTTTCCGTAGATGGTGGATCTGGCTCAGCACGGGGTTCCATATTACCCAATGTGTAGCCTGAGTGTGCTACGCTGTGTGACACCTCACCTGTATTACCAACACAGCAGGAGACTTCTGTTCTCCACAACACAGCTCTCAGGGTCTGTAGGGTGCACAAAACCCTTCAACATAATTAGGTGGCAGTTCTGGGATCAGCTGTTATTGGAACATCCCGAATTGAGGAGATCAGGGAAGAATTCAAGAAGCTGAAAGGAACTTCTATGCTGATGGCTTCAGCTTCAGTGCGAACCTCCTCCACCCTGACATCTCCTGCAGAGTCTCCCGCTGGAAGGAGCACTGACCGGGGGGTTGACTTATAATAAGTGCAGGATTTTGTGTGTGTTTTATTTATTTATTGTATATGTTATTTAAGGTGTGCTGCAGAAATTGTGCCTCCATGTTGTGTAATTTATGACAAGTTGCATAAATTGATTCTTTTTGCTATATTTTTCACCTTACATTAATGCAATGTATACTCATCACAAACACATTCACAGTTACAGCTGTAAAATAATAATAAAAAAAGAACTACACAGTGTATCTTTTAAAAAAGACTTGGTAAAATGCACTACAATTAATGGTAATAATGGAAGTTATTATATGATAATTTGCAAATAAATAACCCCTCCTGACTAAAATTCAATGTGCCAAGTGTGAGAAAGAGTAGTTGGATTCATTCGGACAGTAGCGAGATGAAAATCAACAGCATGTCCTTTTCTTCTGAAGGCTTAATCACAGAATCTCCTGCTTTGAAATTAACTCCAGTGGCCCGTGGAAAATGTCAACAAATTGCACCTTAAATGTTACGTGAAATTGTATTCCAAATGGCAACGGGGATAAGACCTGGGCCAGCTGTGGACACGCGCAGAACGTCTTCAGTGAGCAATATATCAACATGTCAATTATTGGCCAAAACAGTCTGAGTCATGAGATAAAAGGTCATCGGTTCGACCTTTGGCCCAAACTTCCTGTGCTCTGTCCTGTAAACTGTCTCCAATCACATAAAAAAAAAAAAAAGAAAAGAAAATTGCAAAAACACAGGTCAAGAGACTTGGCAGGCATTTCAGTCAACAACTTGAGCTCAAAACCTCACAGTAAATGTTTTATTTGGGTAGGTTCCGGTTTATTTGGGACAATTTTACACATGAAAGAATGCAAATATATCTAGTCAAAGATGTTTGCTCAAAGTCATGGTTTGACATTTTTTAAATTACAGTTTGAATCAAAATTTACACATGATATCAATTCTATTTGATGGTCTTTAACACAACAATTAGCATTTCTATCAAAGCATGGAGGCAAAGGTTAAACAGTGACATGGCGGGATGCAAAAACACTCACAAAAATGCTACCAAACACTATCACAAAAACGCTACCAAACAACTTCAAATAATGAATAATGAATGAATTTATACATGAAGGCAGAACAGGACTGATTAGAACCAAATTTCCCTGTTAATGTAAACAGCAGCTGTAGAGAGGTTCATACAATTTATCTGGGCTAAATTTAGACTTCCTTTTCTTTTTTACATGTCATCAGCGTGTGGCCGCAGCCTCGCGGACCGCTGTGGGTCCCAGGTCAGAGCCGCAATGTGACCGGTAATTGGATCTATGTGGAAGTGGTCCATCCTTTCTTCCTGGCTGTAGTTCTGAGGCACAGAATCGAAACCGGACTGCTCCTGGGTCACCACCAGCTTTTCCATTTTTGCTGCGACATCATCCAGGTCCCTGTCTGCAGTGAGATGCCGAGGAAGTGTCTTAGCTTCGTGATCCATGGAGTATGGAGGTTCGGGGGCGTGCAGCACACGGGAGGCCTGAATGTTCTGTAGAGACCGTGACTGGACTGCGTGAGAAAAGGATAATAAAAAAGTGGAATTATTGTGTGTTACAAATGAACAATTACTGAGCAAAACCAGATCTGAGCTGTAGACAGGGGACAGATATAAAACCCTGCAGTGAGAGCTGGAATCATTTCCTGAGTGGTGGCAACATGGGGTCCGTGGCAACAGATAGCTCACCAATTTTAGAACAAGTGTTGTCTTTGTGACCTGTTTCGGTGCCATCTCCTGTGGGACGCACTAGGGCTGTTTAAGCCTGTCTTACACTTGCCTTGATAAAACAATATGAAAGTCTCCATATCCGAATCTGGCCTGTCACAAAACTGATTAAAAAGAGATCTAATAATAAAGGTTTGCTGAATTACAAGGATTGAAGATAAAGATAAAACACAACTTTTGTACAGCTATAATCTTCTCAGTGCCTATATGTCAACAGCAAATCCTCAATACTTGGCGGAAATAAGCGTGATCCTCTGTTTAGGGTCTTTTGAGCTGTGGGCGAGAGGATACGTCTAACAAGCCCCACGGCTGTGACACGGGGCGCTGGATTAGTTGTCAGGCGTGTGCACAACGCTGCATTATGGTGAACGTTACTCACTTCTGATTGCGCTAAAGTCTCCTTCGCTGACCTTGGTGTCAGACAGGGGCTTGAGGCTGGGGAAGAGGATTAGAGAGAAAGAGAGCAGTAGAACCTGTGAGAGGGAGAGAGAGAGAGAGAGAGAGAGAGAGGGAGAGAGAGAGAGAGAGAGAGAGAGAGAGAGAGAGAGAGAGAGAGAGAGGTTCTCAGGCTGCTTTAGATTATGTATTTAATTTTAGTTTAAAGACAATTAGATTCTGGCTTTTAAATAGTTGCGTCAACTTCTCTGTCTTTTAGCTTGTTTACTGATTGATAATTCAGCAAGTGCTGCTCATTAGTCATTGACTGGACTCAAATGGTATGGTGATCCATACCAGTACACAAGTCCCAGTCTGGGCTGGCTTGTTAGACGTATTCATGACCAGAGCCTGCAGTCTGCGCAGCTGCTCCATCAGTGACCTGAGGTACACACAAGGACAAAAAGATTAATAAGGACTCGCGGCAAGTCCAGATGTTAACAGCAGCTTGAGCGGAGGAAATGTCATCACAAACACTGCCTGCAGATCAGGGAGAGCGTGAAAATTGAAAAATTCAAATGCCTCACATGTTGCATTTCTCCAGTTGGGAGACTTTTCTCTGCAGCTCCTGGTTATGTGAGTTGCAGGCCGCCATCCTTCAGCAGAAACAGGAGAGCGCTTAGAAAATGCAAGTAGTTGTCGTTCAGATCAGGTTTTAATGGTCAGGACAACTTTTACCTGCTCTCCAGGCCATCGATGTACTCCTTCTTCTTCTTCCTGCTTTCCTGGGCCGACTGCTTATTACGAATCTTTCTGCGTATTTTCTTCAGAATCCGCTCTTCGCCCTGATTGAGAGATGGTATTTTTACTGATGTGCAGGATGGCGGCTTTTACTGGTGCTTTTTCTGGTGGAAGTTTACCTTTGTAAGGGGTAGCTGGCTGGGTAGAGTTACCCCCTCTTTTGCCAACAGCTTCTTTTCATCTTCATTAAGAATTAGCTCCTGTACGGACTGTTGGGCGGTCTGTGGCGCCTGCTAAAGAGATACCCGGCGTGAATACAAACATTTAAAGCATGTGATTCAAAATTCAATGGGTGCATTGATGTTGGGTGATGTGGCTCTTAGTGAGCTGTTCTTTATGTTGTTGGAATGTTATGGGAATGTTACAAGCAATGTAACACACTCATTTAAAACACTCATATTCAAATTAGAATTATGTTTTGATAGTCTAAGAATAAGCAGTTAAATCTGTTGTTAAAGTATTTGAATTCTCTCTCAACCCAGCCTTGAATCAACCTTAAATGTTGCATTCTGCCGCTCATGACGAGCTGAGCTGGAAACATGGGAAATTGGGCTTACTGCATGACCTCAGTTCCCAGAAGCCCGAGCACATCTGCTTGCGCTGATCCTCTCAGTGGAGAGGAAGAGCTCTAGTCTACTTCTGGTCTAATTCAATAATTTGTACAAGTATGGTTTAAGGCATGGTTGGCCTTATCTCTATCACCATATGGATTATGTAGCTTTTGAACTGACGTTTCTCCTTATAATTTTAATTGTTGGGCTATCACTCCTCTTGGTCAGATGGAAAAAGTTCCTGGGCCTGGATGGACAGGTTCTTGCCGGATGGATTAAACTTGTTCCTGACTCTAACTCTGCAGTCTCTTTTTGCAAGGGCTGCTGGGATGCATCCAAAAAACATACAAAACAGCTGCCAAAGGGTCAGACTGCACTTACATGCTCCGACGTGCCAGAAAGCAGCAAATCTTTGACAGTGAGCGGGAATCCGGATGGCAGCTGCGGTCTGTGTGCATCAGAAGGATACTCTGCAACTCCCACCCTGCTCATGGAGAAGGTAACATTCCAGGAATCTGCACACACAACAATGCAACAACATGAAACGCTGAGGCTCAGCTCAACAATGGAGTAGCGTAGAAATGCTAAAGAAAGCATTTGAAATGTCCTTGTACTTGTTTTGAATCACCAGTATTGATTATGTGCACTGTGCACATTTACACAACAATGTCAGTATGACTAGCACAACCACAAATGCCAACATGATAACTCATCTGTTTACTGAACATTAAATACATTTTTTTTTAAATTTAAGTAATGGGATTACTTCATGTCTTTTCATGTCTACTTTTAGACATTTATTTAGCTTAAATAGCAAAAGTCCTGCTGACTTATAAAGTCTGAAAGACTGATTACATTTTTAATTCTGGTTTTTGGACACAGAATCTTTAGCTACTGTAGCCGGTGTAATCAGTGTGCAGGAATGCCTGTTTTTCAGATTGTGACTCACTGGGGAAGCTGGCTTTGGGGCTTGTCTTTGTTGGTGGCTGTGGAGCATAGTACTGAGCATGTCCTTGGGGGCTTTCGGGACGCTGTGGACTGTCTCCCTGGTCTGATGGGGAATCCTCACTGATTCCACTGTCGCTGGGAGTCGGGGACCAGAGAGGCGAGCCCGATACAGATTCGCTTCCAGTCAGGAGGGTGTTAAGGAAGTCGCTGTCTGTCTGGTTGGCCGTCTGCAGCATCTGCTGGGTGGAAACATTGGTGATAGTATTTATTGCTCAAATGCTCAAAAACAATGACTTGCATTGTCTGTCATAGTCTGTCAAGACTTGAAACAAGTACATTCTCACGCACATTTCCCTCTGAGACTGGCCAGGTATGGTGGTTATCATGGTTCCTTGCTCCCTCATGCCGGAGATTGCCATCGTTTGGATCAAACAGCCATTCAAGCTTCTCTACGCTGTCACTTTGATCAAACAGCCAGTCAAGTAGCTCGGCACCATCACATCCCTGAAATGACATTTTGAGACACGCGTAATTTTCCGTCAATCACACTGTGAGAAGAACATTGAACTCTTAAAACGTTTTAAAACTTCCACAGCTGTATAATCGGTGCTGTGTATCAGTAGTGATGCCACTTTTTCCGATTTAACAGGCGTTGATGGATTAAGTTCTGGAATTTGTTAAACTTTCAGTTTGTTCTCAAAGTTGAACTTTGCTCTACAGACTACAGCCCCACTAACCTACAACCACCCAGCCGCGGCAGAGTTCTTTTCGGGTCATTTACCTGATCTGGATAGTACTCCATACTGTCTCGGTTTGGGTCTCTCACCACAGGAACCCCCCAAGACTGCTGATCCTGCCAAATTGTGTGATTTCTGTTGTTGTTGTGTAGCGTTCTCTCCACAGTATCTCAGCTGTTCTCCTCAGGTCCAAAGCTCAAACTCCAACACAACACGCCCAGCTGACGACACCACCCTGCCCCCACCGGCTATGACCAGATAAAATCTGATTGTGGCCAAGAGTACATAATAAAAGGCTGAAAATGTTAGGTCAGTTTGATGAAAGAGGGTGTAAAAACATTTTTTTTCTCCATTTGCACAACAGCTCTGACTTTTAGCCTACATCCTCCACACACTGTGATGAAGATTATGGAAACCAAATTATTGCACATGATTAAAATTATGGTATTTAACAAGAGAATTTGATTACATTTGGTGTGAAAGAGTAAAACCCTGGTAATAAAAAAAGCACTAACTTTCTGTCTGAGGTTGTTACAGAAACATAGAAACATGGTGTGTTCAAATAATGGAGAAATTAGAGTGCTGAACAGTTTCAGGTAAAATTTTAGAGAAATGTACTGGCTGAAGGGATTTATTTAAAAACTTGCACATTTTTTTTTTTTTTTTTTTTTTGCCATGCTTAATGGTTCCAATATAAATGTCAGGACTGGATTGTGGGACTTGTGTCGGTTTGTGCTCTGCTCTGTGTATAATAACTTTCCCCTTTTTGTGTAGTTGAAACTGTCAGTGCCATTCTGGCACATTGATGGGGGCATGCATGAAAATAGATTGTTTCCTGTGAATATTATATAATATATTTGAAGCTATTAGATATGGTTAGGGTTGGAGAACAGAGAAGGTGAACAAGAAGATGAGCTGCTACTAATTACCACTTGGTAAAGATGAACAGCGATTTGGTGGTAAATGCAGTTTCAAGATAAGTTTTGAGGTGAAATTTAAAACACATATAGTAGAAGAGGAGAGTGTGAATGAAATATTCATGCGCTTGGTTTTAAAGCAGTTCAAGGACGCCTCGCTGCTTTGCTGCTCCTTAGCGGCATCAATTAATAAAAGAAAAGAAAAAGTATTACAGGATATTGAACAAACAGTAACAGTAACAGTAGTATGGATTCTTTTCAGTGAAGGTTTTTTTTTCAGGAATTTTGTTTTTCCTCTTAGTCGTTGCTACTTCAATCGATCTAAAAGGAGATCGAATTAATGCCTCAGCTGCATCCAACAAAACTACAACAACATTATTATTATTGTGATGGATCTGAAATTATCTGCTGCTGCAGAAGAAAAGTCTTTATCAGAAGCAAACACAGTCTTGTCGAAGCTGGCTGGGGTCAAAGATGGACTGGACATTCTGAAAAAAAGTGTAGATGCGACGAGGGATTTAGAGGTATAACAAGAAATAAAAGGAAAGCAACCTCAAAATGACATTTGCACCAAAATACAGCAAATTGTAGAGCACTCAAGCACTCCAACCACTGTCACCATTAGGATGACGCTAGCTACACATTGGTGTTCCAGTAACCCTCCAGTCTATATGTGTCATGACGTAAACAACCAGAATAGAATCCAGAAGGTCTGTGACTCTGCTTCTGTAACACATGGAGGTTGGGAATGTGAAATCAATGCTGCTTTATACAAACATCGTCACATTAATGTCAGAAGCTTGGGTCATGAAGGATGGGGTCATGACAACAGTACCATGAAGATGCATAGAAATGCGTCCAAACTGCGTAACCAGGCAAAAAAGAAAAAAAAGAAAAAAAAAGAAGAAAAAGCACAAACCAAAAGACTTAAAGCACAAAGAGACAACACCGGAACAGTGAAGCACAAAAGAGAGCAGTGTCTAATCCATCAGGGAGGAAGGAAGGAAGGAAGGAAAAAAGATCTTAAGTCGAGGAGAACGAACAAAAATGGGGGGAAGCTTCAAACAGAAAATTAAGACCTTCCACATAAAACATGGCGGTGTTTGCTAGCCTGGACTAGTCGGCCACACTGTCATAACAGAAGCATTACATCATTATTATCACTGTCTCATTATCTGAAGGAGGACAAAGGGCAACAGCTCCATAATTACTCTGCAAGCAGATTTTGATCATCCCAACTTTAGAAAGGATCACAAAGGCCTCACCAATCACAGATAACAAATTCTAAAAAGTTCTGCTAATTCATTTTCTGGTTTGATGTATTTTTGTACTGCAGCAGTGAAATCTACGTTTACCATCTTATATTATTTTATAACACATTTCAACCACTTAACAGCAGGAATATAGAGTGGAACAAATTCACAGATGAGTCTTGTGTGAAGTGGTTGTTCGGTGGAAGACGGTGGACCTTGAAATGCAACACATCCAGCCACACACACTCACACCATCACCTGCACCTCAGGAGAGACTACCTGCAGCCTGTGAGGTCAGCAGCCTGTCAGCATTCTGAAATATTCATTTAAATGTGTGTGGAGGTCACTTGACCTGCGGCTGCTGCAACACCTAATACTCCTTATTAACTCCGTGTATGTTGAATTCCAATTCCCAGATGGGGGGTTTTGTTTTTGTGATTTATTTTTTCCCTCTAATGGATCTTTTCCATCACATTGACAGCTGAGAAGCAGAAATAACAGCTAAATATGCATGAATGAGGAGGCATGAATGGACAGAGCTGATGAGCTGACGTGACATTTGATGGAGCGCCGTCTCCACTGCGCCGCATCCTTGGAATGAGGGTCAGGCGATAACACACTCCTAACTGAACATTGGAGATTGTAGAGATGCCAATAGAGCTCAGAAGACACCATGTAAAAATGGTGAAGAGCAAATGCCAATCATTAGAGAAGTTATCACTTCGGCAGGAGCTGCTGATGTACATACATACATTGATGAATACATCCCAGAAAACATTGAGGTTTAAGATGGAAAAGTGCAAGTATTCATCCATTATTCTGCAGAGGTTTTCACACTGTAAATGTCAAAATAGGTATTGCTTGGTATCAAATGATTAGCTTTTTCAAAATTTTTAACAGTCCAACTGCCTTCTCTTTCATCTTTAGGCTGTTTTATGGTGGCATTACCTTCAAGTCTTGTGATTAATCCATTTTGGACACATGACAAGAATTCCTAAAACTGTTGGCATCCATAAAAAGTCCCATTTTAACGCAGCACTTCTGTTGGCCACGTGCCTTTTCTGTTATAAAACATAATTATGTGACTGCTGTTGCCTGGCAACATGAACCATGTGTGTTTCCATATGGTATTTAGAGGTTATTTTCACTTTGCCCCCTCCAGTTTTGATCTGAAGGTATCTAGTTTAGGAGGATGATTTGATGCTCGGAGACCTCTGAATATACATCAGTGAATCGAAATGTGCTCATACACAAATTTGGGGAAGGAAACAATGTATTTGGAACAAAAAGAACTTTTGATTTTTAAAACCTTTTAGAGGAGTTACTCTGTTTCCTCTGAATGAGGATTTCACAGGCAGGGGAATGCCTCGCTTGGAACACATCTGCAGATGCACTTCCTGTCTGAACAGTGATGTCTGAGGGATTAGGTGGCTTCTGCTCTGAAGGACATTCAAATGTTGTGCCAGCACATAGATACGAATCACAGGACAATGAATGTCCTGGGGGCGTCACTCAGTGCAGCTCTGTGCACACAGTCTGCAGGCAGAAAAGGTGAGAAAGAAAAGAAAAAATCTCCTGGCAGGTGTAGAAAGCTCAGCCAGCAATTATGCCTTTGTTCACTCTTCCATCTATGTGGTTTATCAGAGTTTTTTTCCCCAGCATTTTCTCTGCTTTTTTTTAAGTACTTTCTGAATATATCTTTTAAGTTGACTCAAAGCTGTGAGTCACGAATGAATCAAGAGAGATGTTGACAGGTGTGGGAGGATTTTGGTGCCATTCATGGTTCATTGAAGCAGCTGTTCCCTGGCTTTGGAACATCCTCTGGAACCCAAACCACCACCACCACCACCACCACCACCACCACTGCCACCGGCACCTCCATTACATGATATAAGGTAGGGATGTCACACCGATTGCACAAAGGGCCATGTGGCTGCAGGTTTTTGTTCCAACCAATAAAGCACACACAGTTTGACCAATCAACTGTCTGAAGACTCAGATCAGTTGATTAAATGAGTTCAGTCTGGTGTGCTGTTGCTTGGATGGAACAAAAACCTGCAGCCACACGGCCCTTTGTGCAATCGGTGTGACATCCCTGATATAAGGCCAGGACTTTGACAGCACCACGCAGATGGAATGCACCTTCCCGTGCATGCTCAACCATACTGTAAGCAATTCCATTTGCAGCCAAATTTAGAAATAAAACTGAAGCTTGTGTGCATGAAGAGAGCCAAAGCAGAGAGATAATCGGCTGAGTGTGGAAGCCAAACATCCTGAGCTATCTGTGGAGCCCTGCCTCTCCATCTGGCAGCCTCGGCCACAGAATGACTTATGCTGATATGGATTATTCAGGGGAAATATGATACTTAAAATGCTGCTTCAGGTAAACAGGCAATAATTCATCACCTCAGTCATTATTTAGGCACGCGTGTCCTCATCTGACTGGCGGAGCTGCAGAGGAACTCTCAGAGGTGCGCAGCTCCCATCTGCTGGTCACAACATGTAAGTGCAATTTAAAACCACATTAAATAACAATGTAACTGCAAAACTAACTGATGCAACATTAATACTTGTATACTTCTCACAGGCTTTAGGTTGAAGCTGTTAAGACAGAAACAAGATCAGTAAATGCCAGAAGGTATGTACTGTCATCTTGACAAAGCAGATAAGAGCGGTATTAATGAAGAGTCATGGTGCATGGTCGTTGTTCAGTATGTCTTGTTTAAACAGTCTCTCAGTCAGCCGGTGTCTCTGACAATCTCAGCTGATCCGATAGTCCAACTACATCACTTGCTTGCTCATCTTCTCCAAGACACGTACAGCCATGCAACATTTACCACTTCATATGCAAAATACTTTCAACTCCCTCAACCAGAACTCTTCATGTTGTGTTTAAATGCGTAACTATGAGATTTTTAATTGAATCTGTTTTGTAAATGAGGATTTTGCAGGATTTAGTCAAATTCCAGTATCTCATCTTAATCACAGACAACTTTCGGGGTCTGGAGAGAGGAGACGCAGCGCCCTGACTCCAGCACGCTCTTATCACATCTCATCAGCCTGTTAACCCACTAGTCCATAAAAACGTCTCTGGCGTGATCCACCATCATCCCATCAGACTCTAATTTCCTTGAACAACACCTCACACTCCGACAGGCACACTTTGCAATGCAGAACCAGAGTGCAGTGGTGAATGAGGTACCAGGGGACACCTCCGGCTCCCATTAAGGCGCAGGCATGCTTTCAGAACTTCAGTGAGACAGACCAAGCAGAGAAGTAGCTCAATGGCAGTCTCTGCCTTTGTCAAGTGCCTCCCTCAATCTTTTCGTTCAGCTCCTAAGCAGCATATGGCAGCCTTAATTGAGTGTGCTGCTATTCGCTGTATGCCATTTGTGCTTATTTTGCTCTGCAGTGTTTGCACAATATGCCCCTGAGTTACTAGATGAGGAGATGAAGTTGAGTTTGGTAATTAGGAAGCGTCTGCCTCCCTGTCTTTACTGTATGTCTGCCAGTGCACGCTGAATGCAAAACGATTCCCTCGGATGCCTCTGTCTCCCCCCTTGGGCATTCTGGACTTTTCAAAGCAGCACAGATCAAGCTGGACTGGCTCTCTCTCCGGGCCCAGACTGGTTAACAAGCAGCAGAATAAACGCCAGCCAGTAAAATTGCATGTAACTTTTCAGTTCGCACTAATAGTGTGACCTTTATTGATTTCTCGCCTCTGCCTTCAGCCCGGCGAACGACTAATGGCATTGGTCAATAAAAAGCATGAAGTGGAAGTTCTCAATACCCCTCCCCCTGTGAGGACCACATCCCTAAAAATAGCCACTTAACCTCCCTCGAGCCTGTGCCATGACTGCTCAGTCTTATTCAATATGAGCTGCACTGTTTGTTCCTGTTTGTTGCAAGTGGGCCAACATGCTGAGCCATCAGCCAAATGCCCGTCCCTGCACAGCCTCATTCAGGCCGACCGGCCACATCCAGTGCGCTCCCCGCTTTTTTCAAGATCAATACATCTGAAGGAATGATGAGTGACGCACAAAAACGCTGAGACCGATCGAAAACGAATGGGATCTTAGAAAGTGTGTCTTACATTCATGTTTGAAAAAAAAAACAAGTTTGCAGGAAGAGGAATTAAAAAAGAGGCCAGTGTCTGTGTGTGTGCAGCAGCTACCACCCACTGCTTTATTGACCCTTTGTGTCAATGTGTGCCCCTCTTCTGCCAGTGTGTCTCCCTCAACACTTATTGAGCTTTTAAGAAAAAAATATTATATAAGAAGGGTCCAAAGGGGCTGAAATTAGCTTCACTTCCCTCGAACAACAAACACTCATCCCCTCCAAGCCCCCCCCCCCCCCCCCCCCCCCCCCCCCCCCCCCCCCCCCCCCCCCCCCCCCCCCCCCCCCCGACATTGCTGGCTGATCTCTTTCCACTGCAGGCTGAAGCAGGCCTGCTGGGCGTGGGCCTCTCTTCTCCTTTTCAGACACGCAGCCGAATTCAAAGCAAGGCAGCTGAAGGCGATTCTCTCCCACAGGGACGCAGCCAGTTGTAAGTCACAGCTCTAGTTCTGGACACTCCCACCCCCTGTTGCGCCTCGCCCCCACAGCAGGAGAAGCAGCAGCCAGCAGCGGTATCGATTCACCCCATTCGACTTGAGCCTGCTGTCACAGACTGTATATATCACTTGATCTAATCCACTGTTAAATAGGCTGTAATTAGAAATCTGTCCAGCAGATGTGCTTTAGTTAAAGGTTGATACGTGGCTGAGTCACAAGTCAAACTGCTGTCTGCTGGGCTTTGTCAGTGCTTTCCCCTCAGGAACAGTTAAACGAGATTTTTATTTTATCGGTGATGGATTCGGATCCGGAAAGAGAGCAAATGATGTAAATAAAGCCTCTCTTGGGGGATCAGCTTGCTATTTGAAAAGTACTTACAGTAATCTGATAATTGTGTTTAATGTTTGCACGTCCCCTGACTCCATATAATGACAGAGCTGATATAGCTTTTCCTAATATATAGCTCATCTGACACTTGCAGCGGATTTTATGGCCATTTAAAGGCGAAGAGACATTGGAGAATTAGAGCTGTAGGTCACAAATATTTCTGCGTTTTTTTTTAAGTATAAAAAGCAACAGCAACAAAACCAGCTTCAGACGCGGGGAGGCAGGCCTTCATCTGAGCAGTTATCGTGCGGCTAATCAGTATTTCGCACACGGTCGGTGGACAGCTTGTATCATTAACACCGAGGAACCCATAATTGTGGGCCTGCTAAAGAGGCTTGTATGTAAGCAGTTGATGAGATCTAATCTAATTTGTTTTCCAGTGGATTTTCTTCCCTTGTGCTCTTTCACATTACTATTATTATCTGGAAACTTACTCTGACATCAACATATGTACTGCATCTCTTATCAATAATTCTGCATATTTCCTTAGTCCTCAGGGTAAAACAGCAATCTCTGCTAAACAAAGCAGCAGACATGCATCTCAGGTTATGATAGCAAATATACGACAGCTAGTTTTACTTATAGCCCCAGTAGGTTCTAACTTCCTGTAAACCAAACAGTGTTCAAAGGAAGAGCACTGCTACACAGAGCTCTACAAACACC
>BJFM01001697.1:34463-60704 GCA_016586285.1 Arothron firmamentum
GGGGGGGGCTGGTGGTTGCTGTTCGAATAGCATGAGGTCTTTAATGTTGTGTTTGAGCCTGACTGGGCACAGATTCATTTTAGAGGGAAAATGAAATAACAAGAGAGAGGGAAGAGAGGAGATTTTAATGCAATGTTTTGCGATAATCCCTCTCCATTTTGGAATGGTTCGGGAGAACTCATGCGATAAAGCCTCATACAAGCCCTGAAAATAATAAGTTATTTGTCTTGCCTTATAGCGTTGTGCTGCAGAAGGACGGGCCAGGCCCCTGTGCTTTTAAATCGCACGAGCTCTGTTATCTCTGACGGAGCCTGCGCTGACATGCAGCCACATGTCACTCCATCAAATTAGACAGTGCGGGGGGAGGGCGTGGGTACAGCCGTAGCCCACAAGAAAAAAAAAAAAAAAGACAAACACATGGGCATCAAACTACCAGTGGATGTATAGAAGAGAAAAGATGGAGTGTTTTTTTCAGAGATGAGGAGACAAATAGTTTCTTTTGTCCTGAGGAAACAAGGGAGTGGAACGATCGCTCAGCCCGGAACACACCCCCACCACCACGGTCAAGACGTCGAAGGGCTAGACCGATGAAGGGGAGGGGAGGCCAAGTTTTAGCCGTGGAAACGGCTCTGACAGTGATGGCAGTGCTTGTCCATTCTGTTGCCGCCGGCGCAAACAACATGTCATCTCAGAGGCAATTTACCACATTATGGCTGTGATTATTTCTAAATCACCAATCAAAGCTACAGTGAAAGTGCCTGTATTGGCAGTTCCAGCAGGCTACAGGCGCTAGCAGAGAAAGCACTTTGAGAACAAATGTCAAACAAAACCCACAGTAGCTCCTGAAATGTGTGTTTTTGCCACGAGGAGATGCCTCTGTTAGCAAACAGGCGCTAACGTGTGATGAAGAAACATTTCAGTTTGGAAAATGTGCTCCGGTCCACCAGGGACGTGCGAGGATCCGTGCTGCTCAGCACGGTTATAAATAGCAATTCTGTGGTATTTCCGAAAATAGGTTAAGCTGCCATCACTGCACTGCTGGCATGACATCACTGATTGCCTACCAGCCCCCCTGCCCCAAAAAGACTGCTGCCATGCTGCGCACAAAAGGAGGGAAAGGATGAGGGGGAGGCAGAGGGAGCATCTGCGGGCGACCGCAGGGCCATGCCGCTCTCCCCGCTCTTCCTCCGCCTGGCCTCCCCTCCCCTCGCCTGGCCTCCCTCCTCCTTCACACTTCATCCGCTCCATCACAGAGCCATCTCTCCACGCGGCCCCTTCCATCTATCTTCCCCGCAGAAGCCATGACGCTGTAGCTAACAGTTCCGATGCTTTACTGCCACACACACAAACTGGTCAAGGGCTTTGTGCTTTGTTTTTTTTTTTTTTTTTTAAAAGGAGCGAACCGTCTGCCAAAACAATGCAAAAGACGCGTGATGAAAGAAGAATTTCCATTCAATCAAACGTGAAACAGACTGGCTGAGTGGCGTACGAGCAGCTCCAACATGGCACACCTTCAATGCGCCGCAATTCCATGGTCGATCTGCCTTAACTGAAATAGAGGGACTACTCAAATCAATTAATGGCTCATTTGCTCTTATATGTGTTTCGGCTGCTCTCTTTTCTTTTCCAAGCTCTTTATCTGCAGCCCATCTATTAGTCGAGTTTATTCATTAGCAGGACAGCATTTCCAGCATCTACTGGGCTGAAACTGATTACCAGGAAATATACGTGAATGCAGTTTACACCCCAGTGCCTCCTTGTTAGTCAGGCCATTAGTGTTAATTATTACTCCTCTCCAGCTCAGTGGTGACATGACATAAATAAAGAAAACTGGGACAAAGTTGCATTTTTTTTTCTAACAAATATATTAACTTGTGACTTCAGTGACCTCCATTCACCTGAAACACTTTGTTTGCAGGCAGAGATATGATGCAAATTGACAGTGATGTCCCTCTGAATGTTGGCGGCGCGAGGAGACGGTAGCTGCGTGTGGTTCTGTCTCCGTCGGAGCCTCCTGGACACCTTTGAAGCGTCTTTAAAGGCACCTAAAATCAAAGCGACAGAAACCTGATCCGCACCTCAGCCTGCGATCAGTTTGTAGCTGTCACTCATCTCTAATTGTGACTTTGCTGCATTCAATTGATCTATAAAAGGTTCAGAAGCCTTTCAGAGGACAAGCGCATTAAGCACACCTGTCACGTGCATTAAAAGAAGGCCGTGCACGGGAGAGTCTCCAAAGGCCATAGTATGAAAATGATTTCGCTGCTCTTGTTTGTTTTTCCAGCGCAGTTAAAGAGAAGATGCAGTTAACTGACTTTGTTGGGGCGCTCGGGGGGAAGCATTTATCGATTTCAGCATAAGTTCCTTGATGGGATGGAGAGACAGGTCTTGGCAGGTGTGGCGCTCTCAGAGGCAGAACAGCAGGAGGCAACGAGTGTGAACTTACACATTATTTACAGCTCAGTGAAACTCCATCCATTAACAGTGACAATTAGCTGGCTCTTCAGGGATACAGGTCATTATATGTATTTATAGATCAGGCCCTGCCTTCAGCAGCCGCAGAGGAATAAACTCCACAGGCCAAAAAAATGAAGGCTTACTCTAAAGTCTGGTGAGGAAGGTGCCAATACACTGTAAAGTAAAGTCTATTTCAGAACTGTATATTGAAAGATTTCTGGGCAACTCGGGGGCGGCTGGCCAGTTACGATCAATGACTTTGCTCCTTAAAAGTAGCCCAGTGCCAAACAGAATTACCACAGGAACTAACTGGATAATACATAAGTTTTAAATGTGACTTTTTTTATAGAAGGAACTCCAGAGCCGGACAAAGACAAGGAAGCACAAAAAATAAGAGGAAAATTGTGTTTTTTTTACACTCCAGCAGTGCAGCCTGCGTTAATGTTTTACACATGTTGGAGCCGGCACACAGGTGCCCCCGTGGGACGCACAACATATGGATCCGTTCGACTGCTGCTGGGAGTCTTGGGCAGTCTGTACGAGCAGCAACAAATCAATCTCTGAGGTCCCCTCGTCAGGGCTCAGAAGGGACCCTCTGGATGGTCAGGGCACTACTTCTGGGCTTCGTGATGGACGCTGGCACTCAGTGACGCTTTCCCTCCCCCACCCGTTGCTCAAGGTGAGGGGATGATGAGGAGGCTAGTGAAAGGGGAAATGGAGGAGGATTTGGAGCTGGATGCAGCAGATGAAGGGATGGAGTGATTGATGACAGAACGATGGGAGAAGGTAGTTGGCTTCAGGATTCCGAGATGGTGACTGAGCTCTCGCTGCCTTTAAGGTGGATGTCTGACTTAATTAAGGTTAACAGGTTACGCTAGGCTATACTGCTTATATTACAGCGCTCATTACAAGCCCATTAGTCCTGGGCAGAGAAAATATTGTCATCAGAACAATGAGTGAGAGCATGCTGGAGAATCCTTGTGTTTTAATACACCTTTTTGTCTGCCCTCCCTCCCTCCCTCCGCCTCTCTGAACCCTGACACGATAGCTAGAGAGAGCACCTTTTTTTTTTTTCAAAGGTGTGGAAATGATTATGTAAGCTCAAACTTCTCGGAGAACAGACTGATTACCCTCCTCATGGTCAATCTGTGCCACTGAGCCTCCCGCCTCCCCGGCTGGCAATGATTCAGGCCATAATCACATTGTTTCAGCGCTGAGAATGTGCAGTTCAGCGTCCGGCATTTCCAAAAGGCTGTCAGGTTCCCCGGTGCCACACCTAGCACTAAATGAAGTAAGCAGGCCCCCACAGTGACGGCGTTCTCCACTTAGTGCAAATGATGTGTCACGGTGCAGGTGGGGCTGATGGGAGGCCTGGCTCTGCTTCTGGTAGCTTCACACTCCACTAATCACTGGCACATGCAGAGCAAGGTCACACATTTTTTTTCAAAACACTGAAAATAATGGAATAAAAGATATGTAAATCTGGTTTAATTAATAGCCATACTTGATAAAATAAAAATTTCAAAGTCTATACTCAGTATATTTAATGTGCTGTACTGTGTTTCCAAAAATAATTAGCTACTCCATGTTAAATTCTAGTATTAGTCATCTCTGTAATATGTAATTATGGGCTGGCCTGATATAGGTGAACATGTCTGACATGTTATTTTTTGAATTGTTTTTATTTCCCCTGCATTTCAGAGCTTGCCATTATGTTATTATCTCTTTAGTGATCGGTGGGAACAAACAGCTTCTGTGATAAATATTTCCTTTATCACAGCACTATTAATAAAATGTTAATTAATAAATTAATTAATTCAGTAATTTGAAAACATATGAAATGGAGGGAGAGAGAGAGAGAGAGAGAGAGAGAGAGAGAGAGAGAGAGAGAGAGAGAGAGAGAGAGAGAGAAGCAGAACACCTCGCACTGGTGATAATCATATTATTAGCTAACACCAGGTGTGTTTGCCCACTTTGTCAAGTCTCAACTCTGAGGTGGATTTCTCGCTCTCCGAAATGCATCTAAAATAAGCTTATTGCAGTTTGAGTCATGACAATAAGCCAATATTTTTAATGAATTATAATTCGCCACCAGAGTGAGAAGCTTAATTTAGCTACAAGGTTAATGAAGCGACTGACCGGATGTTTATTGACACGAAGATTCTAAATGGGCTTATTTACAAAAGTTGCATAAAAGTCATTTTTACCATCTTTTTTTTTTAAATTTTTTTTTTTTTTAAATCTGACGCTTTAGATTTTCTTCACATATCCACAAAAATGATGTGGGGATAATTCATGGCCAGCTGTAACTGTCTGTTTGATGGAATCGTTGTTAATAGAACTAGGTGAAGTTGGTGTATGCATTAGTAGTGATTAGTTGTTGTATAAATGAATTTCTTTCATTGATTGCACTGATAACAGTCTGTTACTATTCAGGGATTGTGATTCCATCATCAATTGATGGCACAGAAAATGGCCAAAAATGCATTGCATAAAAGAAAGAGAAGGTAGAGAAGCTCTTCCTGGTCTTTGGTGCTGAAAACTGTGTGAGATAAGACTCAGGTGATGCAGAGGATCATCTTCTGGCAGGAGGAAGGCTTCCCCGTTGCTGTGTCAGCAGGCTCTGATTACAGTGGCTTTTTGTTGTATTTCAAACAATTTCATCATGCTCCCCCTCACACTTTACCACTTGGTATGCAATACAGCACTGGCAATCTGTACATGTTTGGGTTCCAATTATGGAGTTGTTAAGGTCCCCACCCCCCTCCCCTTTTTTTTGCCTTTGGCCTGCATATTCTCATGAAGCCATACATTAAAACCATAGAATACCGGTGTCTGTGTTTTTTCCTTTGTCGATGGTGCGGTGGCTATTAATTTATTCTAGTTGCCTGATGCATTACACATTAACAAATAAATTGTGGCTATGATTGTAATGCAAAACACTCATTTCTTATTCAGAGATGGCGCCAGCATTTGTCAAGTAAACCAACAACAAGCCCTGAGAGACAGAAAGGAGTTGGGGGGGAGGGGTTGTGGAAAATGGAGCCATTCTCTCCTATTAGCCTTGTGTCAAACAAACAAACAAACATAACATTTCTACACATTTTTTGGCGCTGCTTTGCAAGCCGCTGCTGCTTTAAGCCGGGGAATTAGAGTGCAGTGTGAGTGATTGAGTTATGTGCTTGGTGGCCATTGGAAATCATTAGGTTAGGGGTGCGAGGACAAGGGTGACCATGGATGACACCACCAGTGCTCCAGTCAGCTACCTCGCAGGTCCCACCCCCAAACAGACTCCACCGCAATACGTCTTTCACGCTTGAAATAAATACCACAAGGTGCCGAGCGTGCGTCCCAAAACAAAAGCCCCCTTTCATTTGAGAAATGGGGCAATAAGCAACAAATGCAGGCTCTTATTGCTCCTGTTTCTTGTTGGCGCGCGAGTGCATGACACTTTAGCCCCTAGGCGGTGAGATAAAATGTTATAGCCCAATCAATGAATCAATCTGTTACATGGCATTTTAACCTTCTTTTTTTTGTGGCTCTCCTGTGTAGGTTACCGCGGAAACACAGAGGGCAAAAGGTCACTGACGTGTCAAGACAAGATATGCATGCACAGGCACAAACCAAACACATGATGTATATTTAGATAATCTCATGTAAAGAGAAAAAATAAAAACTCCAGCATCCAGAGAATAGTTGTGTATTGATGTGCGATCCATAAGCAGTTAGCATGCATGTAGCGGGTGCTAAAGCAAATGAGTATATTCAGACAGCCAAAAAGCAGGATCCTTCCTCGCATGCTTGTTGCTGCTGGAGAATTGAAGTCTGGTAATAAAGTATTCACCCTGGAGAGGTTCAATCCCACATTCTGTCCTCCACTTTTCCCTCTCACTTTCTTCATCTTGTCCCACACTGATTTCCGTCCCCCTCGCGTCCCCTTGTCTGTGTTTCGTTGCACTCCTGCAGTCTCATTCTGTGGCCACTGCTGTCACAACCGCTCAGGCGGGCGGACGCTGGCTAGGCCAGCAGGAGATGTTGACAGGACATAGCACTCGGGACAGTGAAGCCAGGCAGGCCTGGCAATTCTCAGCACAACTTGCTTTTTTTTATGTTGTTTTTCTGTTTGCTGCCATTGAAAATGTTTGGTGACTTCATCAAGTGAACTCTCCTGTTTTTTTATTGTGTTTACCGCCCAAAGTGTGTTTCATGAGTTCCCTCGGTGTGCCTCTGTTTCAGGTTGCGCGTTCCTCACTTACTGTGCCCGGGAGTCGGCCATCAAAGCCCAGAACGCTCTCCACGAACAGAAAACACTGCCAGGGGTGAGTCTCTGCCCTCTCAGTCGCTGTGTCTTCTCTCTCTGCGGTGGCTGGCAGGGCCATCTGCACTCAGCTCCTCTGCATTCCCAGAGAAGAAAAACAGTTTGGAAAGCAATTCGATCAATAACTCGAACATTTGAAGGCCCATTTAAACTTTACTGTCTGTGTGCTCTCTGGGAGAGTTTGTGTCGATCTGATCCACTCACACCACATAGCAGGATTTACATCTGCATTTACTGAATTTATTTGTAATAAAACACCATACCACTGCACTTTCCTCCCAGAGTCCAAAGACATGCTTGTTAGGTGAATTGATGAGTCCAAACTGACTGTAGGTGTGAGTGTGAGTGTGAATGGTTGTCTGTCTTTGTGTTAGCCCTGTGATAGGCTAGCGACCTATCCACGGTGTACCCCGCCTCTCGACAGTTGGAATAGGCTCCAGCAGACCCCTGCGACCCATGTGTGGATAAAGCATGTAAAGAAAATGGCTGGATGGATAACACAGCATACCAGTTATGACATGTCAACAGTGTTGGTGTTGCTGTCAAATTAGACTTTTGAGCCCGGCTGACTGGTTCCTGATGGCGATTGTAAGAAGGCTTGTCAAAAAAAAAGACAGTTGGTAATGCAGGAGCAGCAAGATGGAACACAGTCAGATCAAACCTGCACCGCAAACATCAGTCCACACATCCTGACATCTTACATCCCCACGATACAAGTCAGAGATGAGAGACCAGCACAGCTGCTACACACTTTAGACTGTTCTTTCCTTTAGCCTACTAGTAAAATATGTTTTATTTCTCCTGCAAATGACCCGAGCAAACGGCTGAAGGCATCCTCCTCATTTATTTTTTGCATTTGAATAATTTAATGGCAACCACACAAGCCAGAGCATGTCTCATGAAAGGTCGTAATTGTGTTCAGCATTGTGTGTGGAGGAAAGGAAACAACACCAACAAAAAAAAAAAGGATCTTTTATTCTTTTGACGCATTTCCGGATGTTGCCAGAGATCCGGCGCTCCCTCTAACATCTCACGCTTGTTAAAAACGCTCCCTCCCCTTTGCCAGCCTGACCCACCGTCGGGATTCAGAAGATGATGTGGCTGAGCGCATAAATGAGGGTCACGGGGGGCAAAGACATAGGCGCTAACAAGTCTGAAGCTGTCGCACCCCATCCCCCCCCGTCCTTAGTTTCTGTATGTTTTCAGAGAGGAGAGCAGATCTCCAAACCAGCTGGGCTCTGAAGGGTTGAACAATCTGAGTGGTGCGCCGAGAACAACTTCAATGTACACATCATTAATTCATGCTTAAAGAAAGAAAACATTTAATCAGTGTTGCCACCATGTGTGAGCACAGTTCAAAGAATTATGGGGACAAGGCTCGTTTAAGCACACACATCCTAATGAACGTGCTCATGGTGTGTTGTGTGTGTTAAGTAAAGCCTATGAACCAGTCAGATCTGCGTGCTGCTTGATTCCGTGGTTGCACTCGCATCCACATGCAGTGACTCCTGTGATGTAAAACCCTTTCCTTGTACTTTTCAGTCCCGCTTTAGCTCCCCTGCCGACTTCCCTGCACACAGTGTCATGCCCCCCCCCCCCCCCATCTTGCCGTCTCCCCTCCATGGCCCCCTGTTCTCCTCTTCCTGAGACAGAGCGTGTCATAGAAATGTAACAGGCAGGCGCTGACGGATGTCAGGCCTGACAGAGGAGGCTTCTTCGCTGGTCGCTTCTAACTTCACTCAGACACACACAAGTGTGCATGCACGCACGCACGCATGCACGCACGCATGCGCGCATGCACATAGCAGTCTGAGGTACACAATGTTCTCCATAACATCTTCTGCACTCGCTACCCACAATTGCAAGCTCACAGGTGTTAGAATGTCCTACGGATAGTTTTCTTCCTATAATCACCAATCTGCGGCTATTTTGAAAAAAATAACCAATCGAACATCACGACTTCTCTGTGTGTGTGTGTGTGTGTGTGTGTGTGTGTGTGTGTGTGTGTGCAAATGCATCTGATTTTGCTCCACCTGTCCGTCTCTTGGGTCTCCGTTCTTCTTATGTGATTTGTTCCTGTTTTCCCGTCATTTAATGGTAAGTAAACGTGGCAGACTTCCCTCTGCAGCAATATTCTGATTAACATTCAGTCTGCCAATGGCTGGGACGTAATTAATAGAAACAAGGAATTCTCCAGATATGATTTATGGGTTTTTAGCTTCTGTGGATTTGCATTAACCCTCGCGCTGCTGTTTCCCTGCATTAGTAGTGTTGTTGCAAATTTATGTTAAACATTTAGTTTGCGGTAGCAAAAACTAACCTCCCACATGTGAAGAGAACCATCTGAAAATTGTACAACCTGATAAACATGTACACATGAATCATGTTTTGATACCAGCAACATGCAGGTCAGTTGATGGTGAGAATCATTTTAAATCAGATTTTATATTGAAAATATCTTTGAGGACAGAAAATGTATCCGAAAAGATTTAAGAGATGTGCAAAAGAGGGCTTTTAAATAGTATTTTTTTCTTTTAAACAGCCATGTATCTAGGACTGATTTCATATTTACCAGAAGATGAAATTAGCATTTAAGCTTGCATGGCAGCAGATAACACATATATTTCTGATGTTTATACAAAATTTGCAGCTGTGTAAAAGTAGAACTGACCAAATGAAAATGTATGCATCAATCAACCTTCACAGTAATGACACTGCATTAATCAGTGCTAATGTTAACTAATTTGTCATCAAAGTAAGAACACTTAATTGTTGTGTAATGTGTGTAGAACGTATGCACTTGCACACCTTGTTTTGGATAGTCTTTGGTTTCAAATATTCCAAAACTTGCAGTAAGTACATGTCACCAGCTAGCATACTTGCGTAGGAGCCTCTTCTTACAACAGAAAATGCCTGTGTTCTTGGACATTATTACCCATGTCCCCAATTATAGATTAGTAGCAGAGAGGAACAGTGTGGCCTAAGGGACTAGATGACAAGAAGGAACTAGAAGTTGAACACACAATTCCTGAAATAAAGTACAAATAAATGATCTTTTAAATGAAGTCTTAGACATGGACAATCAATAAAGAGGAAAATTACAGGGACGTAAATGCAGAAAGAGATTTGAGGAAAAAAACTCCAATGAGAAAGTATCAAAAACTCACTCTTATTAGGCAATCAATGAACAAGAGAGAAAATAAAACCTGACTTGACAAGGCAAAGACAAGGACAAAGGCATGAAGAGGGTTTAGAGCAACTGTACAGGACAACACAATGCAGCACAGGCAATGGGAAACACAGACTATATATACACACCTGAGGTAATAGGGAACAGGTGGAGACAATCAGACCAGAGGGAAACACAGGAGGAAAGGGCAAGTTACCTGACATAAGAGGAGAACAGCATTTCAAAATAAAACAGTAAGCCATGAGACAAAAGAAGACTAAAGAAAACTAAACAGGGCCAATTTGACAGAACATTCAGGGCATGACACTAGACAGGAATATAGATTCCATCAGTGAAGTATGATGGGAACCTTGGGGAACTAAGCGCTAGTTTGGTTACTGAGCAGGAGCAGCTCCGACAAATTACGACATGGTTCTTGGCTCTATTAGTGGCCTGTTCTCATATGCATGTGAGCTTTAAGTTATAAATGTGTTCTTAAAAACGTGAACTATGAGCAGATGCCTATTTAGGGCCATAGGCTGCTTCTACAGTCGGTGAGTGTGCTTGACAGTATTCCCATTTCGCCACACAATTCTGTAGGAGATTTACTCCGCTCTCTTTCAGCATCACAGCCAAATCCTGCATCCTTCACACTATCCCCTTCCATTGGTTGACTGCTTCCCTCTATCTCTTCAAATCCCAGAGATCAAGGAAATAATCTCAGTCACTGCAGCAAGTCTGCTTGCTCCAGCATTCCATCCTCCCTCTTTATCATGCTAGCATTTGTGTACAACAGTAATTGCCTCGGAGAGGCTGCGATGAAAAGGCGTTTGCTGCCTGCGTTTACTCAGGGCATTTGTATTGCTTGACCTCAATGACGTAGGGTAAGACACAGGAAGTGATTTATGGAAATAGCAAAAGCATTAAAAACCCAATGGGAGCTGGGAGAAGATTATACTGTGGCACACACGCAAGCTTTCTGCAGTTTTAAAACATTAAGTCGATCTCTTCCCTCTCAATTGACTCTTTCCTCAGTCACTATTCCAGTGTCCCCAACACCCTTTTTGCAACCATTCCTTCCATTGTAACAGATGTGAGTGTGTACATGAGTGTGTAGAAGATACAACTATAAATCTCCTAATGGTCTTGTGTAACCTTTCAAGCCCAGTTTCACGATCAGAGACCTTTTACTCGGTTATTTCTGGAATCTACAGGAGACGCGCTCTAATTTGGAGGTCCTGAGCTCAGGAAACGTTCTTTTTTCCTGACGTTGCTTTTACTTGTTCCATCTATCGCCTTTGCTTGCTTCTGCTGTTTATCACCGCTGCCACGGGAGGAGGTAACGTGACAGCCAGCGTTTGTCTGTTTCTTTGTTTGTCTGTTAGTGAAATAACTCAAAAAGTTAGAAAGACATTTTAATGGAATTTAGAGGAAATGTTGATAATGGGCCATCCTAAGATCAAAGGCCAAAGGGGCTTTGACCATAAACACACAGATATACACTTAAAGATACAGTTAATAATCTACAGCAGACATGTGCTGACCATGCTATTATGAAGACAGAATGACTTAGTGTTACTCTCTATAAAGGTTTGAGGAGTGTGAATGTGTGTGTGTGTGTGTGTGTGTGTATACTTTCTTGTATGTGCTGGTGGGCAGGGGTGGGGGTGTTGAGAGAAATGGTCAGCATGAAGCCAATCGGTGCTGACAAGAATGGAGGAGGGAGAGAGGACTCCTTAGTCTCTGGATGGCAGTGTGTGTGTGTGTGTGTGTGTGCGCGTTTGTGCGTGCGTTTGTGTGTGCGTGCGTGTGTGTGTGTGTGTGCGTGTGTGTGTGTGTGTGTGTGTGTGTGTGTGTGTGTGTGTGTGTGTGTGTGTGTGCATGTTTTCAGGAAGAAGATCACAGTGAAAGATGTGTAGCCAATTCAACGCTACCTTTTTTTCTGCCAGTTTTCGAGTTTTCTCTTCCCAACGACTGGAGTAACGACTGTATCAACTTTCAGAAGAGTTAAACTGACAGTGTAAGTGTTGAGAAAAGAGGGAGCGGAGGAGCATAGGTCAGTCGACAGCTTCAGGCCATACCCTTTCAAGCTGGAACACACAGCGTGCTGCGTCCGCGCACACCTGAAAATGGCACAGTTGCGTGGCGGAACCATGGGGGGAGCTCATTTGTAAAGCAGATTTACAGTAGATGTGCTTTGGTGTAGCGTCCACAGAGAGACAAAGGGGCTGCACAGCAGGGCTGCAAGCATTTGTCAGCAAAAATCAGGGCTAATGAAATACGGTACACATGGCCGGAGGGCACCGTACCGAATGTGACTGACAAGACGTGTGAGTGGAAACAGCCTGTGGCGGCCCCCACCGTCGCAGTTATCGCCGCATGAGGCACCCTGCCTGATGCGTTCTAAGCCCCGGCCCCCTGCTCATCAGATAAGGGAGGCAGCGTGAGGCACAGGGACCTCTTATGTGAGGGTCCCTTGGGGTAATGACACGGAATATAAGTGTACGGGGAGAACTAGTGATGGACCTGCTCATGTGGAAGCATTTGCATTGCAGAAGAGGGTTGTCAGTGGAGCCCACTGAGGGAGCCAGTGACAGAGTGATCGCAGGCGCTGAAGGCTTCTGTCGTCTGCATTCAGGACACCAGATACAGCTGAGCTAGCACCGGCAAGATCAAGGACGTCAACGCACTCCACTTTCCTTCACGTTGGGCTCCTGCAAGCATATTTGTAGAAGCTTTGTGTTTTTCACTGATATCAGATTTAGATTTTACCTGACACTTCATTTTAAGTGGCTGTGCGCTTTGTCCATGGAGGCGGCCTTAAAGCCTTTAGGAAAGCAACAATAAGCTGGATGGCTGCAGAATAGTTGGCCATATGAATTATATAGCTGTGTGCCAGCAGCTACTCTGTAGATGGGGGCTTCTAAACCATTTCAGTCTCAGATGCAATAAGAGGCAGTTTTTAATAATTCACAGTAAAACAGTATACTCCATGTCTTCCAGGCAGCAAGCTCACATTTAGGGGGAACACTAAATTCTCCTCCCTCCCACATTTTCAGCACAGCCCCTGAACCAGAGCGGGATCGCTTGCACACACCAGTCAGCTGTGCTTGTGCGTGCAGGTGAGTTTCTTTTCCATGACGGGAACAGTCGGTTTTCTGAGCCACTCGATTTGATTGTGTTTTCTATGCGCTTTTAGACAAGAACTAGTGCATGGTAGTTGCCTCGGCAAGAAGAGAAGTGAAAATAGGAAAAAAGGTGAAGTGAGAATAGGGATGAGAAGATGCAGTTAAGGGTCAGACCGAAGATTGGGAAAGTCTAGCAGAGTGAGAAGCAAGAGCGAAGTGATTTGAATCAGAGATGTGACGATTAAGAGGTGAGACAGGAGTGTGATGAAGGGCCTCACCACTGGATCAGGACTGGTCGTCCAACCCCTGATTCATATGCGACATGGGAGAAAAAGCCCAGCCGCGGTAGCTCTTTTGTTGAACTCCGTGATGAAGTGTAGAGGTGTTGCAGGGCACATTCATTAGGTTGACAGGGTGGCGTCAGCTGTCTGAACATCCCCTACCTCTCATGTTCACATCAGAGTGGATGCGGGGCTCCAAACAACTAAAAAGCAGGCAGGATAATCAAAATGAACAAAAGACTTAAGAGCCAATGTAGCAATGAAGCTTTGATCCATGAACATCCCCGGGATAATCCGTGTTTTGCACACGGAATGCCAGTCCATTGTTTACCCTGGTTTCTCAGAATATTAATATACTACGTGATATTGATGGGACTTATGAAAGCTCCCTCATCAGCAGTTCAACTTAATGAAAGGGAAGAAGTGGAAATCATTCATTTCGCTCAAGATAATGCTTCCCTGACCTTTCAGGTATTTACGATAGAAAATAACCATGGTAACCTGGCCAGCTGTCATGTCCTGCATCAGGTATTTGGAGTTGCATTTTTTTTTTATTGAGATAAAATCAGATATTCTCATTATCAGATGATGATTTATCACAGAGTTTGTTTTTTTTTTTATTTTTTTTTTTAATGATTATTAAGGCATGAATCTGTGTGGCTGGTTGTTTTCCAGCCTGATTTATCTTTGAAAATGTCAGTTACTGTATGTGCAGACTTGTTTTTATGCCCCTGATTGCTGCATCTCTCCCAGCAGAGCACATCTGACGTCTTTTATCTTTCATACAGTCACTAAATCATAAAATTATTGATGACCTTCAGAGTTATCTGATTCATTGTGATGGGTTCTCTTTGTGCCCATTGCAGCATTATTACCAGCATGCTATTTGGCCCACTTTCTCCCGTCTGCTCTGATCTCCCCCCAAATTTTTCTTTAACAGTTTTGCTGAACTTCATCCTCCCAGTCAGCATATTCAGAGACATTTTGGAAGCTAAATTTATTTGGGACATAGGTCCAGGATATGCAGCAAATATAAATTTTGCAGTGAGTTTCTTCATGAAGGCAACCCAAACCGGTGCACCATGAGCTGGTTCTGGTGTGTGGGGAGCGTCTGCTCAGCAGTGAGAGAGTTCAAGCACTTTAACGGACAACTTTTTCATCAACATCATCATCATCATCATCATCATCATCATCATCATCATCATCATCATCATCATCATCATTATCATCATACAAAAAAAAAGAACTGTCCTTGCAGAATTCTCACACTTTCTGCTGTTGACTAAAGCTCTCGACTCTCCTCTGCTGTTGGATTGTTTTAGTGCCATCACGCCGTTAGAACTCAGCAGCCAATAAATGTCAGGTGTGCTGTCTCTGCCTGGTATGTGTCAGGAATTTAATTCTTTTCTTAGGTTGTCAGCTTTTTTATTTCTTTAAATAAATATGCACCCAAAGCATATAAGATTAAACTTAAATGGAACACACAGAATTTCCCAGCTGTCTGTTTGAATGAGCAATCCTGCCATTTCAATTCTCTTACTTGTCAGCCTGGTTTTCAGGATAAGCGTCCATGTTGGTGTTTTTGCTGTGGTGGGATGAAACATGTCCCTAATCAGCTGCTGGGGGAGGTTGTAAAAGTTCACGTGGAAGCATTTGTCACAACAATTCAAATGATTGAGTTTTGTTTGGCGAAAGGAATGCTAATTACCAATTAATAAGAACAAATTGAAACAATGCACATGCAGTGGTCATAAAACGCATGCTATCTTGTGCTTCTACTAGGGTTGGCTAAATGCATTAGTGTGTGAACAGTGCATATTTACTCCCTTTAGTTACAGGACATTTAGAAAAGAACACCTTCTCTTTTCCTATGAGCCTCTCACTGTCCTTCAGGCTCGTATTTTCTTCCTTGTGACAGCCATCTTTTGCAACCTGACCTCCATGACTAAAGATTTTGGATAGCGGTCTGGCCAAACTTCAGAGAGGCAGATCCTAGAGCAGGGAGAGGTGCCAAGGTAGCGCAGAATCAGCTCAGCAAATATCTGAGGTGCTTTTCTGCATAAAGAAAGAGTTGTTCCTTCTTGCAGGGAAGGAGAACAGTAACACATCGCCTCTGATTTGTGTGAATGCACCCATGATCCTCATATCTTGATGTGGGTCTTCTAGTCATACAATTTAGTGATGTTTTCCTGTGCCAGAGGTGAAGACTTGAAATAGGAGATAAAAAAAGGCTCCTTTGAGTAAATGGAGGTCTGCAAAACAACCTAGCTTTAATATTTTTTTCCTCCTTGTTTCCTCAGAGTGGCAGGACACAGCATGTAAGATAAATCCCTTCTAATAGGAAGCCTCTAGGGCTGCAGAGGAGACGTGGTCGATACAGATAGACACAGAGGGCTTTGAAGATGGCCTCTCCCCACCATCCATCCAAGCAGATGGAAGAGGCGGGAGAGGGGCCCACAGGGACAGCCAGGCTAAGTTTCTGATAAACACCCTGTACGTAACACCTAAGATGTCCCTGTGTTTAATGTGACAGCACCAAGATTAACTCACATTAGGGAGCCCTGAAAGCTGCAGCTTACATCTATCCTGGATGACAGGAAGAGAGGGACCTGGAAACAAGGACCTTCAATAATGGCAACAAAATCTAAATTCATGTTCAGCTGACAGAAATCTTTCCACTTTTATAGATGTGCGATTACATCATGCATAAAATGAGCTCTAGCACTCTGAATGCAGACTAACTAAACAGGACCCACTGAATGATGCACACAGTAATCATAACCAAAGGCATAAACTGTTCCTGAGATTTGAAACAACACAAACATTTGAATATACACCCTCTGGTGATTTCAAATGGTGCGTTTCTCTGCAGCAGGCAGGCATTATTCATCAGTCACCATTTGGAACTAAAACTCTGCTGTGAAACTAATCATGCATTTCCTTGTGCGTTTGACAATATAAGTGAAGGTGTTTAGCTGGCCTAATGGATTTCTTTTGACAGAGGGACGTTTTAATTCTTTTTTTTTTTATCAACATGCAATTTGCAAACTCAGTGAGCAAAATGGTTTTACTCGTGCTTTTAGGTGGATGTTATGATGCTTCTGAGGGAGAGCTAAGAATATTAATGCTACAAGGTTTAGTCCTGCGTGCTGTGGCGATGGATTGAGGAATGAGGACATTTAGGCCCCTTTATAATCACATGTTCATAAATTAAAGCCTTTACTTTAGGTGAAGGTGATGTTTGTGAATATGAACTTGCTTAGGAAGGTTTCTGACATATATTTACTCATCTGAATTAAATCACATCTGGCATTCTATTCAGTTCTTTTATTTCATTAAGATCCCCCCAAAATCCTGTCATCTATTCGTATTGTGTTTCTGAGCCCAGAGAGGGAATCCTCAGGGCCCACTTTATCCTCCGAGAGACACGTCATTGTTGGACTGTCAGTCACAGCTGATACCTGGTACAGTCATCGGCTCAAGAATGAAGGTAGATTTCTTGTCTCGTTGAATGTTGGGAATGGCTTAAACCTTAAACCACAAAGGGATCGAATGCATTGTCTCTTCCCTTTGATGGTGAGTATAAATATAAATGAATTAGGGGCTGTGGTTATTGTTGTGTACAGGAATGTTTATGGAGAGAATCGTTGGCAGCAGGGAATCTCAGAACACCAAGAGAAGAAGAGTTCAGGCCAAAATGAGAAGGAGGAATTGGGGGAAAAGTACATGGTTTTGAAATGAAAAGCAGAAAACAGAGGAAAAAATAAATCAATGTGCTCGTTGTTACAGAGTAGGAATATGAGCATTTTTTTTTCTTTCTCTATTGCCTAAAAAACAGTTTGAATAAAAAAAGAAAGAAAAATCAACGAATCCTCCGCAAAAACCAAATGAATTCCTGTATAGTGATGTGAAGAAAAATGTCTGTCTCTGCATCGAAAGGATCATTTCCTCTGCCTTTTGTGGAGAATCAAGAGCCAGTGGTGGTGGAGGGAACAGGAGAAGAAACAAGAAAAGCACAACGTAACAAACCACCCGACTGCGGAGTTTAACCCCCTTTAAAAGCATTTATAATTTTAACCATTTTTACTGTTCATCATCTGTCCTATAAACCTTGTTCTCTGCATATTTCTTGATCCCAGTGAAATATTGTGAGATTAATGCATCATCGACGACAATGACGTGTTTTGAAAGTATAGTCTGGGATTAAAGAAGCACTGTGCGAGTTAAGGCCGTCCTAATGTTCCAGAGCTGTGAGATATTTAAGCATCTTGCATCTTGAGCTTTCACCAGCCCACACGCTCCCACATCAAGCCTATATATATAGCCGGCGAAGAGCTTTTTTTTTTTTTTTCTTTCCTTCAGTTCATGCTGTGTTGCAAGAGGTGCACGGGGGGTTTGGAAGTGTTTGTCTTTGTTCTCCTGGCAGTTTTTGTGTGTGTGGGCGTTCACGGTTTTTTTAGGTGCACCTTGGGAATGCATTTAAACAGATGGAGGGTTAAAGCAGAGCATCTCCTTCCGAATTCAGGGTTATATGCTTTTTTTTTTGTAGCCTGCTATTTAAAATTGTTTGTTTTTCTGTTTGTTTGCATGCATCCTTTTTTGGCAGGAGAATTGAGGGGCGTGTAAGCAAAAGTGGACCTGTAATTATGTTGTCATATTGCTTTGGATTAAGATGCTAATCTGGGATTTTTTTTTTTAACACAACTGATTAGGGCGTCATTAATATTCTATGCTTTGACACCAGAATCTTTGCTGTCCATGGTGCTGTCCATGGTCCTGTCCATGGTGCTGCCCATGGTGCTGTCCATGGTGCTGCCCATGGTGCTGTCCATGGTGCTGCCCATGATGCTGTCCATGGTGCTGCCCACGATGCTGTCCGTGGTGCTGTCCATGGTGCTGTCCATGATGCTGTCCATGGTGCTGCCCACGATGCTGTCCATGGTGCTGTCCATTGTTCTGTCCATGATGCTGTCTATGGTGCTGTCCATTGTTCTGTCCATGGTGCTGTCCATGGTGCTGCCCATGGTGCTGTCCGTGGTGCTGTCCATGGTGCTGTCCATGGTGCTGCCCACGATGCTGTCCATGGTGCTGTCCATGGTGCTGTCCATGGTGCTGCCCACGATGCTGTCCATGGTGCTGTCCATTGTTCTGTCCATGATGCTGTCCATGGTGCTTTCCATGGTGCTGCCCATGGTTACGTAAGGGAATACATACATAATACATGAACACCAGAGCTAAAAACAACATGTAAATGTGTCATCGTTCAAGATGGTCACATGAGGTTGACTAGAAACCGCAGGAACACTGAGGAAATGTACGAACAGTGTGCTTTCTCTGAAATACATACACTGAAGAAAGCATTTTCTGCCAAGCGCCACAATTTTTACCTCCTCTGGGCAAAGCTATATGTTATGACACTCATCTATTTGGCTGCTTGCTGTCTTTTATCTACCATATATTTCTTATTCATTTTGACAAGCTCACAAAAGAGTAATTGCTTTTCTGACCTGTGATTTTAACTCAGCCATTGTATAAACCCAAATACACACATTTGATTTATGTCCTTTTCACTCTGCTGCTTTGCCTTGAACAACCGTCACACATGTAGTTGACAAGTTGCTCCCCCCTTTTTTTTAATTTTGCTTGTGTAATAAATAGCATAGGCACTGACTATATAAAACTGTACTAAATTTAATGACGTATGATATTTTATGTGTGCTCATGCTCATATTTGGCAATAACATCAGTCTGAATTCTTGTATTTTCCCTTTTTATCTCTCATTCTAGTTCTCCCTTTTTTCTTTGCATCTCAAAGTATCTTAAAGCTGTTTTTATTCTAACTCAGCAGGGGTGGCCCCATGCAGGGTTCCCAGGAGCCAAGCCCCAGCCTACAAATATCTTAAACCGGACCAGGCTTATTTTCTCTATGTTATTCTTGCTTTAGATAATGTATAATAACACTTGAAGATCTGGGTTTCACCTTGTTTGACTCACAATGCAAGATGTCTACAGCACAGTGTGTGTGTGTGTGTGTGTGTGTGTGTGTGTGTGTGTGCGTGCGTGCGTGCGTGCGTGCGTGCGTGTGCAGGCGTGTGCATGCGCATTGTGGGCGTGGCAAAAATTTGCTTGCTTTCATGGGGAGGAGCAAAGAAGCCATGGTTGCTGCTGATGTTTCAGCTACGCTGTTAGCATAGCAGAAATGATCTAGTTTGTGTTATAGTTGCAGAGTTAAATGTGGCTCTCTAACACTACATTTAATCTGGAATATTTACCTTAATAACAATATTTTAAAGTGCATTTTACCAATAGACATACCAACCTCAGTTAATAATTAGACAGGTGACTGACCGGTTAGTGTATGTGATTAATTACGTGCAACCATACATTAATATAAGGAGCTGACTGTGGTTAATAAAGAGGTGTAATTTGTGTTTTAATAATCAGTGCCACTGGGGGCCTATTGTCTATTGCAATGTACTTGAAAATGGTCAATGTTCTCTCTAGATAACAAAAATTAAATGTAAACACAGACTCATAAGACAATAAAATAATGTTAAATTGCAGTCAGCCTTATAGCTTAACGGGGTCTGTTGGCCTGGAGGTTAAAAAATCCATATTAGGGTGGGATTCTGACATTATTTTGGTGTTATAAGCAGTAATAAAGACAAAATCATGCTATACTGTCGTGAATCTTTGTGACTGTGTGTTGTGAGTGGGGAGCGGAGCAGAGAGAAGGAGTGAGCTCCACAACAGTTTAGAGTTTTTAATAACAGTGAGGTATCTCCCTCTGTAATATATCTCCTCAGCAGCAGATAGCCCTTACATACATTAGCAGGATGTGAGGACATTATAAGCTACCAAATAGCATGTTGGCAGTCCAATAAACTGCTCTTATTAAAACATCCGTGTCTAATAAATACACGGAATTTAATCTGCTCCTTCTCGCTGTTTAGCCTTCTGTCAGAGCCTGAATGAATGCATGGTCTCAGCAGGGGCAAAGTAGTTCCTGACAAGAATAACTGCAGACATGAAGGGTTATTTATTAATGTACTTTTCATAACCTGTTCTCCATTAGATGTACTTGCTCTCTGTGCATAATTTTTAAGTGAAACTCATTAAAATCTACATCTTCATACGGAGAGCAGACAGAAAAACAAATCCAAATAATTTACTTGATTGTGAATGAAGAAAAATGTTTGGAGTGCTTTATAATTAAAGCAGGAAAAAAGAAACACCCCTTAATTTCAAAATGGGTTTTTTTTTATTTTCTCATTACCCCTGAACTCTTTCACTCTGTTCACCACATTGCACGGAAAATTAAAATGTGTGTCCACTCATTCACGTGGAAAGACCCTTATTTTTAGTAGGCTCCATTTTATTTTAATGCAAAGAGACAGCTCTGTCCTTTATAGTCAGTCCCTGTTCCTGACAAATGGACCCCGAGCTCTGCACAGCCAGCATCTATATTCACTAACGTTGCGGTCAAAAATGTCAGCGCCACTAGTAGGTTCAGATTTAGATTTCTCAGATTCTAATGCCATCAGAAATGGATCTGGATCTCCGACTGAGGAGAGGAGGGGATAAACTGAAGCAACAGAAAATCCAAGATTCAATCCATGTTGTTAATGCCTATTATCATATTCTCCACTGTCAGCCACACTTTTCATGGCTGTCATGACACTTGCTAAGCATTAGTCTACACTTTATCTTCCACGGTGCCAGGACTCATTCATGGTCTCCTACAGCGCGATCGACTCTTTGTCCTGCGTTTTTGAAGTATAGCTGTGCTGCTGACGCAGAGACTCATCCCTCTCATGACCCAGCAGAGACAGACAGACTGGTTTGGATCATTTTTTACCGTCCTTTCATAGCCGCTCGCTTTCCTTGAGAAGAAAAAAGCAGATTGTTTGTTTTGCCGAGACCTCTTTCATTTCACACTAAAGGAAGAGACCATTAATATTTTTTCTGCCATACATCTTATACGCTGATAATGCGAGCATTGCTCATAGATGAAAAGAAATAGTGCATTACTGTCGCCCTGGCAGATGACACATGAAGCTCTCGCCGGGCACCTGCTTTGAATAGCTATGATACTGCAGGGGAAGAAAATAGAGGCTATGCTGCGGGAAGGAGGGTGATGATGAGAACAGTAAAAGTTCTTTATTTTATTTCAAACAATAAAGAGGACAGAAGTAATGATAAATCTAATTTGAAACAGAATTTTGTCTAAAAAAAAGTTAACATAATTCTTTAAATCATGTCCTCAAACTAATATATTATCTATATGTATTCATGTAGTCTTTTCGAAAATCAACAGACTTAACACTTTTCCTTAAAGGAGCATCTACTTTGACTTTTAGGACTTTATCCCTGGTTTCATACATCAGCTGTCTTGATCTCTGTGGGCATGTGACCTAGTGGCTGACTTGTTGGAACCACAGGGATGCTGTCAAGCTGAAATCCTCCCCAGAGCTGCAGAGAAAACAGCAGAATAAAACATCTAACAACCCCAAAATGTCGACACAAAACGGTATATTTGTCAGGATGACCCGGTTCCACACTTATTCTTACAGTTTTACATTTTTGGAGGAAGAACCCGGTGGGTTTGAGACTGGAGAGTGTGCTGCAGATGCAGCTGTGCTTGCTTGTAGACCTGCATCATTAAGAGCAGGAGGAACTGCAGCCAATAAGATCTCACTTTTTAAAGACATATGATGCTGGGGAAAATGCTGGAGAGACACCATTGTGGACTGACAAGCTCATATGCACTCAATCAAGCTTTCATTTCTGTTAGAAAACTAAAGTGAGTGCAGCAGGGAAAACATTTCCCAAATCCCCTGTTCTGCTCTTTAGCGCTTTGCTTTCCACTCTCTTTCACCCAAAACCCCATTCTGGCTTCTACCTCAGTGGCAAACTGAGGTTTATTTCCCTGGTTGAAATATTGGACTGTCAGTCAGATCAATTGTCAGTGTCCAGGGCACTTCATGGTTCCTCTAATTATATTCCTGTGCAGCTGGCTTGGGCCCACGTAGCTGTGGGGCAGCCATTGTAATAGAGGCATCACTGGGTTATAGATGGATAGAGCGAAGCGTTGGCCAAAGCCTTGCAGTCATTGCTCGCGTCGGTGGAGAGGCTTTACTCCAGCAGTCAGAGCAGGGGCCAGGGTGTCTTATCTGGCTTCTCCATGCAGCTTGCTGTGTGCAGGGGGGGAGTGCATTACCAATTCTCTACCCTCTCTTTCTCTCCTCTTTGTCCCCAATGCTTCTCCTCACTCCTTACATCCTTATGAGAAGTCTAGGCATATTGCCATGTGCGCGTGTGGAGACAGACGCGCTGTCTTCGCCGAGCATTACGGCTCTCAGGACGGCATCAAATTATGACTGCTTCGATTGCTGTTTAAGGAGCTAAAACAGCGTACACAGTAATGTTTCAAAACTCATTTGCAGGATAGAAAATGTTCCTCCTCTGACACAAAGTTATGCATTTTTTTCTTCCGTGTTTGCATTCAAGGGCTTCATCATACTTGTCTATATCATTGCTGTAGACGACACCGCGGCTGCCATAGCTCTCTTCCTTTGCAGTGGTACAGATGTAACTAGATGTTAAAGCCACCAACGTAAAACTCCTACTACACCAGCATTTACCAGCTTAATCAACATGACAGGAGCAGGCTTTGGGCTACTGGGGGCTTAGGAACAGCCCAAAACACACCTGGGTGTGCATCACAGCGCATCCAGAGCAGGTCTAGTTCAGCTTTGCCCCACTGACAATAGAAAAAAAAAATTGACTACATGTAATAAACCAATCAATCGCCTCTGAATCCAGTAACTACTGACTAGAGGTATGGATGATCACTAGTGTAGTTCAGATATCTTCTAAATATAAACCTCTAAATATGAATCTGAGAAGATGAAGATGAAGAGCTGAGGAACACTCATCTTTTGTGGCGTGTGAGAAATATTGTCCATATCACCGTTATAGCGCAGCCATTGCACTCTCGCACATCCTCACCATTTGAAAGTGTGAATGTTATGTA
This sequence comes from Arothron firmamentum, assembly GCA_016586285.1. Classification (NCBI taxonomy): domain Eukaryota; kingdom Metazoa; phylum Chordata; class Actinopteri; order Tetraodontiformes; family Tetraodontidae; genus Arothron; species Arothron firmamentum. The sequence continues at coordinate 57,853 of BJFM01001697.1, forward strand.
GAAATGCCCCCCCCCACACACACACACACACACACACACTGTTTCTGTGTGATTCCCATCTCAGTGGACTGGTGGAGGTGTGAGAGGAAATCATGTGAGAAAGGAAAGTCTGAAAGGAACGAAGGGGGAGAGAGTGTGACAAGCAAGGAAGCAAGAGTGGAAATGAAAAAGACAGAAGGAAAATGAGTGGAGACAGCAAACGGGTGGGGGTGGGAATACAAGGGAGTGAGGCTATAAGATGTGGAGGAGAAAAAAAGAAGAAAACAGTTGTAATACATGAAGATGTTAAATGAGAACGTGTGAAAGAGGGAACACAGGGTTAGGGATGGATGCGTACGTGCACGTAAGAACATCTTAGTCAAAGTTACGAGACGAAGAACTGTTGGGAAAAAAAAATGAAGGGAACCAATCCAGCATCTGAAATCCAGAGGCTAACATTGTTATATAAGCAAATTTAGCTCCTCCTGCTACTGCTGCTGCTGCTGCAGCTCTGTGGGAACCGTAGATTTCTGTAAAAATGAAGCCAGACTAAAAGAGACAGAGAGAAAATACTGAGACAGTTTAAAAACATCAGCTGCAGACACAGGAGGAATTAGAGGCTAAAAATTCAAGGCTAAGGAGAGTGCAGAGCTAAGTGTGACAGTGTGACGTGAGTGTGCAAGCGCATTCCACACTAGGACATACTACCTATGACTCCACTCATCTATTAATAATTCAGATAGCTTCTAATACTCTGAGGCATTAAAGTATCTATACTCTACTCTTTGATGTATGCAGACATCATACAAATGCATGTGTTTAGCATCAGCACATCTGTATCCACCACACACCACAGACAAGTCTGTTTTTGTATCTTTATGCACTTTGGCTTCAAACATGAATTTTGAAGTAGGAGGCATGGGGGAGGTATTTAAGCTGCATGGCCTGGCAGACCAAATAGACCATGAAAAGGAAAAACAACAAAATTTGACCCCCACCACACATGCGCATGCACACACACACACACACACACACGCACACACACACACACACACACACACACACACACACACACACACACACACACACACACACACACACACACACACACACACACGCACACATATATATTTGTGTGTGCAGATTTTAACTTTATGTCACTTTCCTTCCCTGCCTCTCTGTTGTCTCTCATCATCTCTGCCTTATGCCCTTTTGCTACTCTCAGCTCCTCCATCTTGACTCTTTCTGGCCGAGGTGTGATGGGTGTGTCACGGCTCTCTCCATCACTCTCTTCACTTGCCGGCCTTTGTCATAGAATTTCGTCTGCTTTCAGGTCTCGTCTTGCCAGCCTGGACAGGCAGCGTTACCTTGCATGCTACCCACACTGGCTTACACTCGAGTCCCTCTTGCAATAAATATCACAGAGCCTAAATGGATCCTTTATTTCAGAAGTCCGAACTCTTAAAGTTGAACATGTCTTTAGGAGCAGATCCCAGGTCCACGACACGGAGCTCTGTGGCATTGAAACAATCACTCTGGTGTGTAATATTTTAAACTTTGTCAGCAGCTCTTATGAATGTTTTAACAAAATTTCATTTTACATATTTTTGTGAGAGGAAAAAAAAAAAAAAACACAAAACAAAAACATGACAGTGAGATTCCTTAATGACTAGTTTCCATGGCAACGCTTATTTATAGATCTAGCCAGCCCTCATTCCCAGTTTGTTTGCCATTACTCTCACTTTGCTCTCTCTTTTCTCCCTTCTGTCCGTCCGTCTTCAGTCTCGCTCCTGAAGCGCGCTGGCTTCCATCTGTCTGTCGTGCTCTGTCATGGTGATTGATACGCTGCGGGGCGATGCTAACCTTCACCTGGTTCTAGCATACATTTACTTCTTCTGCTCTAATCTGTCAGAGTAGATCCACAGCTACCTGCCACATCCATAAACACATTTATTCAGAATTTCAATCCTAACCCCAGGCCATGATTCAGTAAATACTTTGAAGTGCGACGGCATAACGTGATTGCATTATTAAGTGTTCTCATGCCAGAACTAATGCAAGCTCAGAACAAAATGCAGTGATGCTGGTTTTAGATTCTTTTAATTTATTCTATAACATATGCTGCATTTACTCCCTGAAATTCTCTTCAGAGCATCTCTCATTTTATCTCTTTTTGGCAGCTTTTGCATCAAGTTCAACCATTTTACAGTGAAAAATAAAATTATGAGTTGTGCAAAGAATTTACCAACAGTTGCGCCATTCAGTCTGGTTAAATATTATTTGTTAATCAACGTCACGCATCGAAAAATGCAAGTATTGCAAAGAGATAGCTCAGACTGTAGGGTGCTTCAAAACCTGGACAAAAGAAGAGGGACAGAAGAAAGGTGTGCTGGAGGCAGGAGTGGTGGCCAGGACACCTTCAGAGCACTGCCGAGGTACCCTTGAGCAAGGAACCAAACCCCCAAATGCTTAAAAAGAGCCCTGCGATGAGCTAGCGACTCGTCCGGGGGTGTTGCCTCCTCCCATTTGCAACTGGGAGATGCTTCAGCACCCTCCCCGTGTTTTATTTAAGAAATAAAAAAGAGAATGCAAAAAAACCAAACCAAAACAAAAAAAAATCCTCCCAACTATAAACATCAATATCTTTTATTTCCTCCTCCAACTGTGATGACACTTGCCTGTTCTGTCTGGGCATGGCAGCACTCTCTGATATATCTTTTGGACGGTAAACTGTACCTTAGAGGTTTGTGTGTTGCGACTATGGCGAGTGTGTGCTTGTGTGTGTGTGTGTGTTTGTTTGTGTGTGTGTGTGTGTGTGTGTGTGTGTGTGTGTGTGTGTGTGTGTGAGCAAGAGAGAGAGAGAGAGAGAGAGA
>BJFM01001698.1:9470-33716 GCA_016586285.1 Arothron firmamentum
GTGTGTGTGCGTGTGCGCGCGTGTGTTCGCATATGAACATATATGTCTGACTGTTGCATTTGGGTGTGTGCTTTCAGATATATGTGTTTCCACTTTTGCATGTGTGTGTCCCACGCAAATGGAGCTCTCTCCCCTGCCCCTCGCCCCGAGGTTATGGGGAGATACACACTGCTCCCTCTGCCAGGCTCAGATGAGTATTCACAGCAGCACGCCCCTCTCCCTTAACCCAGCACAGGGGAGCTTTGCATATTGAGTTTGTGTTTGTGTGTGTGTGTGTGTGTGTATGTGTGTATCTGTGTGTGCCTGTCTCCCCTGCCCAGAAACAAACAGGGGGCCCACTGTAGTTGATTCCATGCACATGCATTATCATGGTTCCACTGGTGATTTAGCTGCCAAACTCGTACGTGCACGCGTGAACAGTGGCACAGCATTAAGTAAAGCATGATGGGTGATTACACTTGCTGTGAGTACACAGACTCAAAGCTTCTCATTAGGTTGGTTTATGCTTTATGCAAAGCAGAGAACATTTAGTAAGCTGACAGAGTGTTTTGTCCGGTACAACCTGTCTGATCATGCTAAGCAAAGTGGGACAAGAAGCAAAATGCGGAGAAGGGGGGGAGAAAAAAAAAAAATCAAAATGCAGAATAGAGGGAAAAAGTCACCACAGGGGTTGGCTGCAGAGAAGGGATGAAAACAGCAGAGGGAAAATGGCTTTCTCCATATCGCCCTCCCTCCCTCCCTCTTCCTCCCTCTCTCTATTTCTCTCTCTCACTTGATTCATTATGCTGATATACACAGTATTTGCTTCCTGAGTGAGCCCCCTGCACTCCAGCGCTCTTGGAATGCACACACTAGCGAATATAAGCACACAGGAACACTGAACGCGATGCTGGTGGTGGTACCATAAATATAGCAAACGACACAGCCTAGCAGCTCAGCAAGGTCAACCACGGTCCAGGATGACAGTGCCGTGGGCGCTGAACTGAGCCCTTGTTAGAAATGCACACAGATAGCTCATTAGGACAGGCCCTTGAGGCCCCCCAAATGCACACATGCACACACAAACATATACAAAGATTGATCCATTTACTATTTAATTGCAGAGTTACAGCGAACGTGAAGCTGCCTTTGATAAGGTTCAATCTGCTCCTCTCATCAGCTTGTGCAAAGTTGTCTGCTAGCATTTAGCATGTTTATAACATGTATCTGCGAGCCTGTATGTGACAAGCCTGTTTTTAATTTGAATAACTTCAAGGTAAACGTTCTTCTATTTACACTTTGCACGATGAGAGTTTATATACAGTATGATATTCTATCCCCCAGTACCACTAGGTGTACTTTGTTTAAAAACAGTCAGTAAATATGCATCAGTATTGCAAGAAATTGACAGACATAGGAAGGCTTTAAACGTTGTTAAATATGTAGGTACAATAAAGATATCCTGATGATTGTTTAATTAAAATGAAACACAATTGCCTCAATAATCGCTGAAATTATGTAAATGACAGAATTGCAAACCATCACTTAGCAAGGACTTGATATTCGCAGGCTGGAAGTTTCAGCGTTTCATGTGCATATAGGCCCCATCGCTACGCACGTGCCTCTGAGTGTATCGGCAGCCAAGGCGAGGGAGGGAGACGGCAGGTGTGTGCACTTGTATAAGCGTGTGTTTGTGAGTATCTTGAATGTAGTTGAGGTACTTGGCTCATGCTCCGGACACGCCTGAGAGACTCTTTGAGTGTTGGCCTCCTCTCTCCTCCAGACACATGCTGGGACACACGCCTTTATCCCATTTTCTCCTCTATCTCATTTTTACAGATACTTTCTTTTGAGGCAGATACTTTTTTTCTGACTCAACTGCAATGCAATTGTACCTCCGTACTGCAATCTATCACTTATCTGCTGAATAATTGCTGTTGTTATGATCCCTGTGTCGCCTGAAACAACCTCACGTGCCAACAGGAGGCACAGTGGCCCCCTATCGATTGTCCTCTCCATCCTGCTACATGAGATGGATAAATTCATTGGATGCTGATTGTCCTCAGTGCCAGTGTCCACCTCCATTCACCCCCTTCCACTGCCCCTTTCTACCTCCTGCCCGGCTGGGGCTGGTGTCAGTCTGGCAGGCCTTGGGGCCCGTCAGGTGACCAGTGGGCTGTGACGGGCAGCAGCTCCGCGTCCCTCTCCCTGCAGTCTGGCGCCCGCTGGGGTCTCGTCCGGGAACTCAGCCTGCCAAAGTGACCTCACTCCAACTGAGTTTAAGAAAAAAAAACAAAAAACCCCTACTCGTACACATTGTGCGTTATACCAGTACCATATTTTCAAACATAAAAAACACTGACAACAAGTGAGCCGACACAAAAGTATTCATCTGTTTATCTTCGTAATTTACTTCAAAGTGTTCTCTGTGTTTAATCCGTTGACATTTATGCTAAATTTTTTTTAGTTTTGCTATTAGTGTCTTACAATCACTTTGTTGACTTTATAGAGGCACTATAAATGTGTTATGTAGTGACATAGAACAAATTTTCATTCATTAAAGTTATAAATTATAATTATAAATATAATTATAGATATAAATTAGGATTAAAAAAAATCCATCAACAGTAATTGAATAATCTGTGTGCAATCTAATGTCACGTTTGAACTGTCACTCATTTTTCCTCCTTCACTTCCAAATTCCTCTTAAGGACTTTCCAGGCAACATTTAGCAGCTCTTGCAGCAGATGAACCAAGTAATTATAAGTGCGCCAGAAAAGATCCAGGTGCGTTACACAAACAATTTCTCTGCTAGCATCTCTGGTGGCAAAAACACAACCTCGCAGTCTCTCCTGTGACTGAGCGTTGAGGTTCGCCTCAGCAGGCGAACCTCCCCCCTGCATCCCTGAGAGGGTGATGTAGCGAGGTGACACTGTTAGGGAGGAGAGCTCTGGGTGTGTGCGTGCGTGTGTTTGTTTATCTGTATTAATATACTGTGTGTGTCTGCTAAGGCAAGTGTGTTTTACACTCCCTTTTTTGTGTGAGTTCTGGTGACTTCACATCCAGTTCAAGTACCTCTTTCCGGAGTGTGTTTATGATGCGGTGTGCACACCTCCAGAAGTGTGTCTGTGTCTGTGCTTTATTTCCAACCACTACCTCCCCCCATCCCCTCCCAGTGCCCCGCCCTACCTCAGCCCCATGGAGATGCATTGGGGTCAGGGAATATGGGGAGAGGAACACAGGGAGGCCGCACTCCACAACTTGAAAGGAATTCTAATGAACCAGCACAGTCGCACTGACTATTCCCACGACAACAGGCCCCAAACAAATAGCTGCATTTGAAGTCCCCTCGTTTTATGACTTTGAAAATGCTGCATGTGTGTGTGTACATGTGTGTGGTTGTTTTTGTTTTCCAAGTACAGTATGAGCGGGTTGGGTGAGTGTGTTTGTGTACGCTTGTGAACGAGCGCGTACCTCCATTTCTTCTAAGAAATTGGCCTGGGAGCTGATTTGCTTTAATGTCTGCACAAGAAGTTGTAATTATTGTCTGCTATGACCAGACTTTTTTTTTTTTTTTTTTCCCTTTTTGGTGTAATTTTAAAGTCACTGTGCATCCCCTCCCTTTAAAAGTCCCCTTCACATGTATAAGGACCAGTAGAATGCCTATTTTATATTTAACATCACAAAACTAATTTGTGCTGGTAAATAGATATTTAATTATAGAAAGAGCCTTCTTAGTCTTAGAAATTATGATAATAGTATAATATCTATATCTCCCCCAGTACCTTCCATTTTGTGCTGTTAAGCCTGTGTCACATATTCCAGCTGATTTTGCAAATTCAAATGTTTTGAACCGACCATAAATATCCCTTGCTTTGAATTTTAGTCATGTAGTGAGCGTTCTCGCACCAGTACTCAGGAAGAATTTAAATCACGTTGCTCCAAGCTGTAAACCAATTCAGTGGGAGGTCCAATTTCAATAAGGATCAATCTTTCAGCTTTTTAAAAATGCTCTTCAATGGTTAATTAACTTCACGGCCATCATGTTGTTTTTATTGTTGTGAGACTCTCATGTCAAACGGTTTGCCGTGTTGCAGGAAGGACCTGTTGTGTTACCTGTAAGGACCCTTGCATGTCCCTTCCTGAATACACAAAAGAATCACTCCAAAGGAAAACATAAAAATGAGCAAACAGATGAGTTTGGTGCTGACCAGTTAGGTGCCTGCATACATATTAATATCAGCACCCCAGGGAAGCACCACTCCCACTCCCACCCTATTTCCAACCCCCTCTGTGCATGTGTGTGTTTTTCTTTGACAACCTCAGGATGCGTGTACAACAACTCCTATGAACCGAGATGTCTTTTATTTCTCAGTCCAGCGCCTTTGCATCAACTGAGCGTGGCGTGGCGCGCGTGGCTGCCGGTCTGGTTGGCTGCCTGTTTTTGGCTGGCAGGGCTGGCTCGTCTGTCTGCGCGGGTCTGTTGTTTCGCCTGCTCTGCGCAGACGGTGAGGGTGAGAATGTCACTTCACAAAAGCGGCATGCAATGAGCTATGTAAACAGTAAATAATAAACAAGTGCTCTAATACATTATTGAGAGAATCATTTTAAGCAACTGGGACAGCATGAAATTCATAACCCCCCAACCCCTCCTTCTTTCTCTTCTGAAACACTTGATGTTTTGAACTAGTGAGACAGCAGATAGATCTGCAGCACAGTATGATGACACATAAAAATGTTACATTAAAGTAGTGACCTTTTGTGACGTATGATCTACCTGCTGTTCAGTTTGGTGGTTTTCCAGGTACTGAGATGTTCCAAAATACTATTTTCCAAAGCTGGCAAAAAGTATTTTTTTCAGGGGGGTTTAATTCTTAAAATTGTTGATTAAATAAAAAACACCTTATATAGAAAAAAAAAAAAAAAAAGAAATATTTTGGTTTGGGAATACTGAGAAACATGCTTGGTATTTTGGCATTTTTAACTGCTGGATCTTGCAGCTCCTGTAACATTACAGAAGTAATAAGTTGATGATTTTCAATCACTTCCTCCATCTCCCCAGCAACACTAAAATGCATAATCATTCCAGTGCTAATCGCAAAAAAAGCAACAACCTTGTTAAAAATGCATGTATTTTTCCCCCCTCTTAACCAGTAGCATGTTTGCTTATATTGTGTGTAGATAAAAGCATTTGAATGTACCTGTTTTAGAGCATGCACTAAATGGAATATCCTCCTCCAGTGGCTTATTGAGCAGAATAATTACATTGCACATATTGAATTCCACTAATGTTCCAAAGGTAGGTCTTATTTAATACCACAACTCCCCGAGGGTGCAGAGCATGATTTGAAGCACACATCTCTTCACTGCACCTAATGCTCCACATAGATTTGTACATAAAAAAACATGTCCAGCGTTGTTTCAGTGGTAAACGTGGCAGCATTGGTGTGGAAGGAACCTGGGAATTGAAGAATTATTCCTGTGAGGTGATTTTTATTTATTTATTTATTTTTATTTTTTACCACCAGCATGCTGTATATTCACACTGTGGTTGTTCTGCTATTTATTTTAACACACAATTCACTTCCTCTATTGAGGAAAATTATTCAGATGCACATTTCTAGGATTTTTTTTCTTATGTGCTTTAACAATTGAGAACAGTCGACGATTATCTGACTCATAGTTACATTAGGTTATGGTTTCTATGAAATGTTGAGTGAAATGAAAGGAGGTTAGAGGTGGGAATGCTTGATTTCCATGAGGGAACCATCCACCTCAGCTCTTGGGCTTGTAAATTCAGGGTTGGTAGGTTAATACTCGCAACAGCCTGAAGATGGCAGCCAAAACCTAGTTAGGTGTGTGAGCGCACAGGCCAGTTTTATTACCTCACAGGTCAAATATGCCCTCTCTGTCTAATCATGTTTCACCTACCTGTGTTCATTTCACTTAAAACACTATCGTCAAGGTAAAAACAGGACCAATTTAAGCTTTGTCACCTTTAAGTGAGATGCATGCTGTGCAGTAAGTGGAAGGTTTAGCATGATGGATGACACTGGTTTTTACAGTTAGAGCAAGAGAGAGACAATTTGTGTGATTGGGCAGGAAATAAATGGGGCGCTTCTGCTATTTTATGACACTTTTGAAACTAAACAACATAACTTGAGAGTGAAGTCACTTTAAAAATGAAAAGGGTGTCTGGTGGAAAAATGGCAAGATTTCTACTTTTTAATGAAATCCGTTGTTGGTGTAAATAGTGCAAAATACAGAATACATAAGATACATAATATTCTTTTAGGTTTTTATTTTTTACCACGACCTGTCTGAGGAACGTTCCATGCGATGGTTCTCTACATCAGCAACCTGCTTTCCCCCTGACTGCTTATCCCTTCATTCTAAGCTGAGACAATGAAGGGAAGGAGGGGGAAACAATGGGCGGTTTGGGTGGATGAGTGAGAGGAGGGGAGGAATGGAGGGGGTTAGCGAAGAGTCTGTATGGGACACACACACACACACACACACACACACACACACACACACACACACACACACACACACACACACACACACACACAGGCCACTCGCAGACAGAAGGAGGGTGGCGAGGAGGGAAAAAGGTCATATAGGTCAGTGATCAGGCCCCCTGTGTGTGTGTGTTCTGTGTGTGTGTGTGTGTGTGTGTGTGTGTGTGTGTGTGTGTGTGTGTGTGTGTGTGTGTGTGTGTGTGTGTGTGAATTTGCAGGATTGTATGGATCCTTCCATGGACTCACACACAGGCTCACCAGCTCAACACCATGGGCAGTCTGGGTCATGCCTGTCCCTTCACAGTCCACTGCACCATTATTGATGGCTTGAACTGATATCCCAACAATAAGGGAGAGCACAACACTGTGTGTGTTTATATCTGCACTATGTGCACATGTTTTGTTTTTTTGTTTGTTTTTTTTTGAGACATGAATGTCAGAGATTAGGCCGGCATTCTGAAATATGTCAAAATAAATTTGGATTCTTCAAATAATTTTTTTCCTCTTAAAAAACTTTCACACAACCTCTGTTGATGCATCAACTGCTGGTATTTTGCACGCATGCACACTCTGGCACAATGGTAACCGGGTGGGGAGCCGGGAGAAATGGGGCCCCTACGGGAGGGACCTCCTCCTGGCCCAAATCAATATATGAGAAAGTATAACAGAATCATTACTCTCGCAGGGCTTAGTTACAATGCACATTATAGTTTTGTGTATGAGAGAAGGCGTGTGAGTGTGCGTGTGTGTGTGTGTGTGGGTCTGTGTGCGTGTGTGTGTGCTTTGACACCTGTTGTCTCAGTGCTGCTGGTGTGATTTTATCCAGAAAGAGGCTTTCTTTGATATCATTAGAGATAAGAGAAAAGGCATGTCGCTGCATATTTATTGGTTTTGATGCTTCTGTGTTGCTTTTCCTCTCACAGATCTGAATTCAACAGCACAGCTGCACACATCTGAAGCGCCCTGCGCCAAGCGTGCGCAGCACTCCTGGATGAGCGCAACGAGCAACCGCGGAACCTGCGTCTAGCACGAAATTGCAGTTTTCACACTAATCCTGATTACTGCCACTGTCTTCCCCTCCAGCCCACCTCTTCTTACCCCTTTGCTCATCACTGACAACCTCCTTTCATCTGCTCACACACGCAGCCTCCACATCCACTAAGTATTTACAAGACCTGAAATGAACAGAGCAATTATTATCAGTCATGTTAATTCTGAAGATAATGATCAAAAGCTGGTCTTCTTTCTTTCTTTCTGCTTTCTCCCACCCTGCGTGCTCTGGGGAGCTAACAGCGGTGACAAACCTCTGTTTTATTATTTCATGGCCTGCTTAAAGATTTAGCGAGGCCCGCACACACCACTGTTTTTAATGACCAATTAACAGGAGCAAAGCTCTGTTCGGAAAATGTGGCCTCGTTCAGGATTTGCTAGAGCACACAGCGATGCGGCACCAGTTGTGCATCTGGTGGTAAAGGGGGTCTATATCTTGTTACTGGCTCGCCATAACAACACACATACAGTATGAGTTAATACACACACACACACACACACGCACACACGCACACACACACACACACACACACGCACACACACCGCTTATTAAAACCTGAAGAAGCACCAATCTCTTACCAAAACCTTGAGAGAGCCAGTCAGCAATAGTCAGAGAGTCCTGCCTCTCCCACTGGGTACTTGTTTTTTTGGCTTTAGTAGCTGTATTTTTTATTTTACTTTTTTTTTTAAAGGCTGAAATCTAAAATGATAAAGCGTGCCGTAAAGCCAGCCCAGCTAAATCTGATACGAGAGCCAGCGTAACGGTGTTGAAGAGAGAGTAAATGAGTGGAGGCTGGGTCATTAGCATTGCTCAATAATGTAGCTGGGGGGTAGGACAGCTCCACTCAAGGCCACAGGCTTTCTGAGCGGCTAATTTAGGCCCGTCTTGTTTATGGGCAAAGCAAACTGGCCCCTCAAGATGACTGTCAAGCTGAGGTTTGCTCCCTAAACTAAACAAACACAAGTGAATACACACTTCTTGATGAAATCCACAACATGCATGAGTGATCAAGCATATACCAAAGCACATCCATAGCTGCCTAATCACCATGTTGGGGTTTGAAGTACAGCAAAAGTAGAAATGCTACTACTTTGACTTATTCTAGCATAAGATAAATTCACTTTTGATAATCTAGCTGACATGTTGATTTTTGTTTCAGTAAACTCTCCTTTAGCCTAGCCATGTTTATTAGAAAACAGGGAAATCTTTACATGTCAAGAAAGCTGCTTGAATTCATAATCTTTAGATTTAAAGAAATTGATCGGAATAATAATTTAAAGATGAATCGATGCTAAAAACTTCAACTAATCTCACAAGAACTTGACGCCGTGGGCTCCTTCATACACACAATAGCCAGTAGCCTTTTGCAGCTTTGCATCCGCTTTGGCAAACTGCTGTTTAAAATAAAGCATCAATGATTTTGCCCAAAGAAAGGGACTGTTACCGTATAGGGCAAAGGCCTCCTGTGACGAGCGTCTATACCACAATGATGTTTTCCAAGTTAGAGAATTTATTTAACACTACATTCATTGTGTTTCCTCATTGTTAGTTTCCAAATTAGCGGTTTGTTTCTTTATAAAGGTCTTTGCAATATAAGTACTTATCAACAAAGTTGGTTTTTCCCTTTAAACAATCTACTAATTCATTCTGCTTCCATGTTTGTTTTGCCCAGATAGGATTTATAATTTCCTTTATGGTAGTGATATCCCATTACTTTTACCCAATTACAAACCACTGTGCCATTGTGTGCTTATGCAAACGTGTATTTACACTCACGTCACTGTTTCACCATCAGCCCATTGTAGTGTGCAGAACACACACGGAGATGGGATATTGTCTGGAAGAGGAGGTTTAGAAGAGCATCAGACAACCTGGTTAATAAGACAGTGTGTTGATTGTATTTGTTTTCCATTTGTCTCTCGTCGTTTGCATTGAAGACACTCGGTGGTAATTAAGCCACTAAGTGAGACTGAACTAAACAAGTCATGGAGTGAAAGCAGTGGCAGCATTATGAGATGAGAACAAGAGCTGCAGAACGACAAGTGTTTGTAGAACAATGAAGGAAAACAGAACTCCCCCCATCAGTAATATCCTATTGTAACAGACAGATACAATTAGAAAACACAATAAAGGAGGGAACACAAGGGACTGATGCCCAAACGTTTAGCATATAACACGTAGAAAAAGGGCAGTTGTAAGGGCCACATTTGACAAAGCCTTAATGCAATTAACATGAATCCATTTCTTATGTTTACAGATTTTAATTTTTGTTTTTTCACTTGAAGCGCTTTGTAAAACCCAGGGCCCGATCCCTGAGCAAGCAGCAGTGGCAAGGAAAACCTCAGTTGACTCTTAACAGGAAGAAATCTTGAACAGGACCAGGCACATGTAGGCAGACCCTCCTGCTGATGGCCGGTTGGGTAAAGGAGGAAAAGAAGGGAAGATAGGGTAAGAGGGAAGAATAGAAGAAAGAAGAACTTACACATACGCCATACATCAAACGCATTAGGATTATGTAATTATTATAGTTGGTTGTGCTGAATTATTGTTGTGTTTGTGGTTGATGGGCTGGTTAAGAATAGTAAAATATATGAATATCAAAAATAATATTAATATCTAAATCTAAAAAAAAAATAAAAAAAAATGCAGAAGCGATGAAAATTTTGTTATTTCAGGGATTTATGTTGGTTAAATACAATTATAAATTATATAAATACTAGATAAACAACCAACCCGGGATAATTGAAGTACTATTTTTAATGGGAAAAAAAAGGAATCTCACAGTTATTTCAGCAGTCATGGATTCTAAATTTGTCCTGACACAGAATAATAATTGTCCCTCCTTTCCTCAACTCAGCTCTCTGGAGGTCCAACAGAAGGACAAAGACCATGCTTTGGCCTCACTTTCCCCGTTTGGTGTACCTCTCCGTTCCCTTTTCTCCCTCTTACCCAATGAACCCCAGCAACAAATCAATGGCCAGGGATAAACACAAATCCCCCGTAGAGGTGACTTATAGAAAACAATTTGAACCCGCGCACCTTGCTTTAGGCAGCCCTGCCCAGCCTGTTCACCGTATGGCTGTAACCTCAAACCTTCTTCGCCTGACAGTCAATTGGAATTAGATTCGCAGGTAACAGGAGGTGGGGGCGGGCGGCCACATGCAGCATCAGGAGCTCTCTGCTCTCTGTTTAAACACAGCAGATCAACGCTCACGTTTATACATTTAGCAAATTTTTAGAAGGAACTGTGAACAAACAATACAAGATTGTGCAAACAGCGGATTCTCCACAAGATTTAACAATCATTTTAGCATTACGATAATCAGTGTAACACTTGCTAGTATTGAGGCATATGCAGGCATACCCCAATTAATTTTATTTTCTTTACTTGAGTCTGGGAAACAATTCAAAAGTGGAAAGCAATTTAAAGGTTTACCTTACCAGCAGAAAAAAAAGCTGCAAAATTTTCCTAATTCTGAATGGAAAAAGAACATCAGCATGCCAGCATTTTGTGGGGTTTAAACACACACATCTCGCATCAACCGCACATTTCATACCGCCAGTATCTTCGCTACATGTACAGTAGAGCTGCCTTTGTCGGCTCACATTTACTGGACTGTAGTTTTCGCCTGGCGACTTTTTTTTGGGGTCGAATCACAATGTTGCTTTTATTAAGAACAGCCGTGAACCGTCTGTCACGGTCTTTAGCTGTGATTTTTAGAGGTTTATGTGCAGCATGCATAACACTTTCTGACTGCTTTGCCAAAAAGTCACAATAGTTGGAAAAGAATTGTTCAGACATTCAAAAGGATGGGTTGAATTTGTGATACAAATTCCTGCAGGGACAGCTATACGTAGAGAAATATGCCTGCGTGCACGTGTAAGAAACTTTTCTGTTTAAGTCATCCTCTATGAGCAGTGAACAACACGTAAAAGATCAAACACGTAGATTTTACAACTGACCTTTTGAAACTCAGTGACCGGCAAAATCAGATATGACATGCAGGTTATAATGAGAACAAGTATAAAGAAGATGCAGAGATGAGGCCTTGGCTTTCTCAAGGGGAGACCTGGGCCCAGGGTTTATGCTCAAGATGTGTAAAGAGGCACTGGGGGAGTTACAGTATCTTGGGTGAAGAGGCCGAATGTGGAGCAGGAGGAGGTTGGTAAGAGAGGGGCCTGGTGCTGAGTAGGCCCTCAGAGGACTCCAACTCGCATTTGCAGACCTACTGGTGATGCTACTTTTGCATTACCTCCATTTTTATTCCACCCTGCCTCCCCACCCTCGACTCTCCTCTCTCTTTCTCTGGTCATGCTAATTGCTCCCAAGGTCAGTGTGTCGGCTGTTCTCCCCCTGAATGCCCCCCTTCACTCTACCCCTGACTTTGAATGGCATGTTTTGATCAGGCCTAATTTGATTGGTCGATGCTTTCTGGGGTGGATAGGGACAGCGCTTTACAGCCCACTGCCTTTGATGTGTGTGTGTGTGTGTGTGTGTGTGTGGATGTGTGCATGTGTGTGTGTGTCAGGGTGATGCATGTCAGGTTATGAAGTGCCTGTGGATGAGTGTGTGAGAGTGTTACGCGTCAGCAGAGAAGTGTGTTTTGAGGGGTGTCAGAGTGTGTAAAGGGTAGGGTGTGTAAAGTGTGGTTTATGTCACAGGGCGTGGGTGAGGTTTGTGTACTTGAGTGTCAAGAAAATTTTAAAGTGATTTGACAGAGCATATGGGAAGTTTGTTGGAAAATGTAGTCTGACACGTATTGAAATGTGGTTAGTCTATCTATCTATCTATCTATCTATCTATCTATCTATCTATCTATCTATCTATCTATCTATCTATCTATCTATCTATCTATCTATCTATCTATCTATCTATCCATCTATCTATCAATTCAATGACTCACTTTCACTTTCAACTAAGCTTATCGAAAAATAAGAAGAATAAGAACTGGTAGAATTTCGTCGATGCGTCAAATTATAACAAGAAATGAACTAACCTTAATCATTATTGGCTTGACCTGACTATTTGGACCATCAGCATCATGACTAAGAGGTCCTTATTTGACTGGATAGTGGGGAAAAAGCTCCAGAAGAACACAGTCTCGCACCCGTCAGGATGTTGGTGCTAGCTCGGTCTGTAGGGGCCTGGGCTGTACACTGCAGAGATTCCAATACAAAACCCAGTTGCGGATCACAAAGATTGTAAAGCGGATTGGGTGCCCTGACATTTCCAGAGTATGGCTGAGCAAAGCTTTGCTCTTGAGCAAAGCACCGAATCCATAACTGCTCATAGCTGTCCAGGGCAGCTTAGTGACTCTGACACCTCTTCCTCAATGATTGCATTTATTCTTTGTTTAATATGTTTAATAATGTGTGTCTACTAAACAAAGTGTAAAAACAATTTTAACAAAGTTGCTTTTTGTTATTTATCCGTTTTAAATCTTCATAGGAAAGGGTTACCTTGGGTCGCATCGCAACTTCATATGAAAACATACGTTACCAATAAATGTAACTTTAGTTGTGGACACCACGCTGTCTCAGTCGAGTTAAAGACTGTGATTGATCAATTATGTCATTCTTAGCTGGAAATTGTGATAGTAAATCAATCTTGGGGCATTTTCAGGACATATTTGAAGTGGGATGCTACAGGTTACATCTGAATCCAGGAATTTTTACCTTTCAATTAGGTAAAATGAGATAAGTCAGAATCTTAACATCTAAGTAAATGCATGAGAACATGTACAGACACACAGATTTCCTGTCTGTCTGCAGAGGTGATTTGATTCTATCCATTGACTGAACCACACAAAAACCTGGTCACAAGGTTGATACGTAGACCCTGGACTCCCACAGCAGCAGCTGCCGCAAATAGGTACTCTGCGCCTGTCACTTCCATGTGTTGAAACACTCAGTCACAATGTCAGAGAGCTGAGGCAGACAGAACTGAATGAAATCAGTTAGATTTTTTACATTATGATTGGTTTATGATTTTAAAAATGTGGAACAGGCTCTGTTTAGAATAACTGGACTATGACAGATCACTGAATACTTTTAGTTCAGTGGTTATTTCTTAGTCTGAAAATCCTTAACAGCAGTTATTTTTAAATAGACAGTCTTTGCACTTTTTTTGCAAAATAGTGTCTGGTTAAAAGAAGAAATTAAATGTCATTGAGGTTTATTATGTTTGTGTCATTGTGAGTTAAAAAAAATAATTTTTTTTGCTGAAAGTGTCACTTTTAATTAAAGTGTAACTGTGCCTTTAAATGAGTATTTATGTCATTTCCTTTTCATTTGTAATATATTTTTTTTCAATTGCATTTTTCTTTAGGGTTATGAAGGTTACTTTGGCTTGAACTGAAGTGTCTTTGCCTCCTTGGATTGTTTACTTGACTTTGCCCTTCCATTGGGGTGATGTTGTTTGGTCGAGGAAGAATCCTTTATTTGCCTTCCTCTGCTTTGCATTTTCTATAGTATGCATTCTTTAGGAGCACATTGTTTAGCCAATTTTTCTTTGCGACTCTGATCTGTGAAGCTTTATACCCGCTGGTCCAACACTGAAGTCTTTCTTGTTCGGTGACCTTGCTGTTCCAACTTTTTGTTGTTGTACTCAATCAATGAAATGTTTTCAATTACGCAGATAAATCACAAACATTAAGATTTAAAAGGTAATTCTTCCAACTTTATAATACACGATATGATGTCTTGTGTGGAGGTGTTGTATCACCTGGGAGGACCATATAATTTCTTTTCTCTTTTTAAAATCTCTAGGGCAATTGACATGAAAGATTTACTTCCATTACATGAACTAATCAATTTACTGTTAATGAATGTTAATTAAAAAAACACTGCAATAAATATGTAAAACATTTTTTTGGAGGAAAAAAAAACAAAAAAAAGTTCTTTCCCTAGCTAAAACTCCCCGTAGGTTTAATTATTAGCCCCAAATATGGCTCTCCCTCTCCCGGCTTCGGTCGCTGCAGTAGGAAGTCCTCGGCTGGCAAACAGGCCGTGTGTGTCTGCTGTCTGACAGCGGCGCTGATCCGGCCCCTATGAGTGAGATTGATAGGGCCTGTGATCAGGGACGCTGCGCTCCCTCCATCGCCGGAGAGATGGATCACATCACACCGCCGTCTTCTCTGCTTCCAGGATAAATGAACTGAGGGGGAATCTATCACTCCCCAAGAAGGAGAGGGAGGGAGGGCAGAATACCTTGCAGAGATACTGATGAGGGCCCAGAAGTAGGAAGTGATGAAAAAAAGGTAAAACAGAAACAGCAAGCCAAAAGGAGGAGGGGGTGATACAGATGAAGTGAATAACAGGGGGGAAAAAAGAGGGAGAGAACAAGAAAAGGAGCTGTGATGGAGACAGGCCTGCTGCTAGGTCAGATCCCCTCCTCCTTTGGCCCAATCCCCCTCACAGGTTAGGTGTTAGGGTGTGGGCTTTTTTGTGTTCGGCTGTCTTCCAGCTATTTGTCACAGTGAGTGATCTGATGTGCTGCTGAATCCATCACCCAGAAGAGCTGTGGTTTCTGTGCACTGTATACATGTGTCTGCACAAGAAACCGTGTTTGCGCATGTGAAATAAATGAACGCATGTACGAGGTATTTCTCTTAACAGGAGGTCACGCTGTACTTTCTAACCTTTTTTAAATCACACTTTTCATTGATCGCAATCATTGCTCACCCCCCCAGACTCTCTTTCCTATTGCTCATTTGGCCCAGCATAAATTAGGCTTTGTCATGGCTGATTGGGAATAGGCATCTTATTGCATTAGACCATGGCTTATTAAGCAAATGCTCTTAAGACAAGCATTGCTTAACTGGGTGACACCTTCTCAGTCAGGTCTCCTGTGAAATATGCCCAGGATAATTGCTCCTGAACACACGCTCATGAATTGGATTAGGATTTCTTTGCGTTGGCTTGCGTGTGCATGCCCCAGCTCACTTGCAGCCTGCCTTTGATGTTATTTGTGTGCGCGTCTGCGTGCGGCGCTCGTGTGCGTGTTAACAGCTAACCGACAAAATGTGTGTGTGTGTGTTTTTTTTTTTCGAAATAGAGTCTCTGTCTTTCTCCTGTCCTTCAAAAATCTTGCCCAATGATTATAATTGACGGACTGTTGAGTCCTTAACTTCCCATGCCTCCCTCAGTGATGCCAACATGGCTTTCAAGTGGCTCGAGGCTGTCTTTATGAGGGCCTGCTTGCGTGTTTTATGATTGCCTGATGTGAAAATGGCAGCAGTAGAACAAGGGTGTAATTTGCTGGAACCTAACAAAGAAATGTTGTAACAATTAATCACGGGGTGAACGCCAAAGAACGCGGTAATTATGTTCATTAAGTGGTGAGCATGAGGGCAATTATCTGGCATCAGCTTTGCTTGTCACGGGTCTATCAGTTTGAGATATTGTAATAAAAACACATCACTGTTATAGGATTATTGAATATAGCTTGACAGTTATGTTAGTTATATGGCCACAGTAGGGTAACATGCTTTAAGTGCCACCTCGTGCCTTTTATTTTCAACACATAACCAGTAAACAGCCTATTAATGTGACAAAGTGATCTATTGTTCTTGTATTTTTTTAAAATAATGTTTTCAAGATGACTATGTTCATAATATATAATGTGTTTTTGTTTTGATCGGCTATTTAAACCAAAGATTTGTAGAAAAGAGTGAGAGGAAATGATTATGAGGACATATTGCATGTGGTTGTGTGAATGTTTGCAAAATCTCTGCAAACTTGTGAGGAGACTCACTAAATATTAACAAGTTCTGTGGAGGTCAGTGGGTCATATTTCAACACCTTGAACTCCATGAACTTTGAAGCTGGGCTATTTGCTGTTTGACTCATTCTTCCGAATTTGACAGTTTGGTGTAAAGTGTGACATGGTTGCTCAGTCTTGAGAGGTTGAGATGACAAAAACGTTCTCCATAAATCTGTCTTTACCTTGTTTACAGAATCTTTATTACTACTTAATGTGTTCTATGGACAATTGGAAAATCGGTACTCTTCACAGAGTCAGCCTGTGGGCGATGAAAGTAGTTAAAGAACGAAACATGGCATTTTGATAGCTGACAAAGGGTGGAGATGGTTGAAGGTGGAATAATCAGACAAGCCCCATCGCATTCAGTGAAACGCCTTTCGTTACATTTTTTTTCAAAGGAACAACACGGTCCTTTACAGAAAGTGGAGAATCTGATGCATTTTTTATTCTCCAGACCTGGTAACACGTCCAACTTCCTCCAACGGATGCTTGGTGCACAGCTATTTCCTGTCTGACTTACAAGCCCCAGTGAACCCTGAAACAAAAAGCTGAAACTTAAATCCTTACTCACAAATCCCAGCCTTGTAGATACAAAATCTGGAAATACCATTGGGCTAATTAAGCTGATTGGCCTTGTCTGTCCTGCAAGAGGTCTGACCTGCCAATCAAATATGGATGTCTGTGCTGTAACAAACTCTGGCAACAGCTTTTCTTTCCCTCTTGAAGCTGGGGTAAGAATCAGCCTGACAGCGGTGCATGTGATTGGACAGGCGTGCGCAAGCTGTAGCTGCCACTCAATCAGAGAAGAGTTTTCATAATGCTTTCACACCTTTGAAGCGTCATGCATCGAAATAATAGTTACCTTGAGAGATTATCGGTATATTAAACAAATCTGCAGAAGACACAAGACTGTCCACTGCGTGAACACCGTGGACGCGTTTCCTGACATGGTGTCTTTACTTTGTGGAGTTCAAAAACATATCCAGGTATCTATGCTCTCGAGGAGGGCAAGGCAAGAGAAAGACAAATAGCGTGGGCTTTTATCACCAAAGCCCTCCTGGAAATAGACAATAGCCACACAGATCTTATTTTAGTCACTGCCTTTTGTGGCTGCAAGCCTTCTCAGGCTCCCTCTCTCCCTTTTGCGTTTATTTTGTTGTGTTTTTCCTTGGGCACCGTTCTTTCTCCCCCTCTTCCTCTTTCTTCCCTTCTCTTTCAATTGCAAGCCTATTTGGAGCATGTTTGTTTTCACGCTTTCTCCTTTCATTCTCAATCTCTACCTCCCTCTCATTTTCTCCTGCCTTTCCCCTCCTCCCTCACACTTGTGTGTGTGTGTGTGTGTGTGTGTGTGTGTGTGTGTGTGTGTGTGTGTGTGTGTGTGTGTTCTGTACATCCATCGATGGATGTGAGGCGTGTATAACCTCAGGTAAGCTCAATGAAGCAGCCTGACTAGCCAGAGTGTCTGTGGGAGGCTCTGGCTCATCTCCGCCTGCATCCTGTAGCCTTAATCTGTGACAGACAATTTCATAATCACAGCCATGGGGGCTTCTATCTCTCTCCCTGTCTCTCCCTCTCTCTCTCTCTTCTTTCTCCTGTCCTTCTTCTTCCTCTTCTTCTCCATGTGCTCCTCATCTCTGTTTTCCCTCTTTCCACCTTCTTCTCTTTTTTTTCCCTCTCCAAATGTGCAATAATTCACAGGCATGTACCTTCCCACAGGCGGATTAGTAGGCAGCGTGTTCGTCATACATAATCGTAACACATACGTGCCATCGCCACAGCCACGCCATAAGGCACAATGCATCTGCGACGCTTCCCCCCACAACAAATGGCAGGGGACACAATGGACCCCATCCAGCACCCAGCACCTGCTGCCCAGGCAGACCAGTAAAGGTCCAGTTGAGTTCAGTGGGGAATTGGGGTTTGAATGAGAATCAGTCAAAACTGGCTTCTTAAGCCTTAAAAAATGGCTCCTTAAGTTCATTTTAGTCTTCACGGATATTTCATTTAGAGTGTGTAATACCCTTTCCGTCTGGCATGTGTGTAAATGACACAAAGACAATTATCAAGTTCTTAAGATGATCAAAAAGACAAACGATTGCATTTCTTGGAAAAAAAAAAATCTTTAGGTCACATATCAAAACCCTGTGAACGTATTCACTATACATCATTTTCCTCAAAATTATTCCCAGCTCAGTTGGTTACAGCGTGAGACATTAACATATTGTAAAAAAAAAAAAAAAAAAAAAAAGAACAAGCATCTTATGATTCATTTTCATTGTCAGAATAATAGCTGAGCCGATTAGCAGCATTGTTTCCATTGGAGAGGCAAAACATCATTACGCTCCTCAATCTGTTTGAGTAATTAAATGATTTGGGAAAACCATCTCATGTGTTTGCTGATTCAGTTGAAAAAAAGAAAATAGGTTGTTGAGCTCTGCTGCTATAAGTAATGTAACATTTATGTATTAGCTTTAAAGGGCTTAAGTGTGAAGCTGTGCGCAACTGCTCTGGTAACGGAATGTCAAATAGGATCTGCCGCCCCATTCCAATGCATTTCATATAATACTATAACGAAAAGCAAAGGATTTATACCGTATTAGTATCAAGCTCCATCAGATTTAAAGCCATAAATCCATTCTATATCCTGCAAGTTTTTTTCGTTTTTTTTTTGTACATTTTCTTGGTGCTTAATTTAATTTTCCCTCCAGAGTGCCAGGCAACTGCTGTTATTTGGTGTCAGGTGAATGAAATAATTTGCACGTACTTTGTACCCAAACCGTGGAAATCCAGGAGGCAATTGCATGCTTTTCTATATCACACAAACACGCCAAATCTCCTTTTTCCTCCGAACGCGGCTGTTGAAAGTGCGCTATTAGGTTCACTTTCAAACCAAGCAGTTGGAATACCTTCCAATGTCCCATTTGATTGATCCTGCCCTACCTAGGCAGATCTACTGTTACTTCAATAAAACCGCTGCTCCATGCCCATCTTTTTCTATGCTTTGTGTTTGTAATACATGACATACATTAATACGCCCTTTGGCAAGATCCAATCAAACTGTCTCAGGTTTCCTGGAGACATGGCCTGTGCGTGAAACACAGACACATTCAGCATGGTATAGCCTCCCCTCATCTTATCCCTTTCTATTTTGCCACC
Organism: Arothron firmamentum; assembly: GCA_016586285.1. Taxonomy (NCBI): domain Eukaryota; kingdom Metazoa; phylum Chordata; class Actinopteri; order Tetraodontiformes; family Tetraodontidae; genus Arothron; species Arothron firmamentum. The sequence continues at coordinate 28,942 of BJFM01001698.1, forward strand.
TCAGCACAAGCCCACGCTGCGGTAATCCCTCACAAGTCAGGACAAAATGAGTGACACAGGGTGGGTCTCAGCTGGAACACGTAGGGTCGTGCATAAGATTTCTCCTGGATTCTGCCCCTGCCTGGGCTTACTAACAGCGCCGGAATGTATTAGTGATATGACTAGCCTCGTGGCCTGGCATGTAAGAGATGTGCTACGCGGGGCCTTTTCACACCTGCAGGTTTAAAACACAGAGGATGTCATTAAAAACATCACTGTAAGATGATCCGGACCCTATGAAATCTACAAGCACATCCACCCTCATATATGTGGCAGCTCCAGAGAGGCTTGTTATATCTGTAGTCCCATTACTCCAACACTGATTCATAGCTTAGCAGAGGTTATTTATATGAAAAGTGTGTTTTGTTGTCTGTAGTTATTGTTCTGCCTATCTACTGTATTGAAGTGTCGAACAGCATCAAAATGACAAAGTTGATGTATGTGTGAATTGATAAATACTATCCAGGTGGTCTTGCTTTCATCTGCCTTCACAGACGTGAAAGAAAAGAAGAGGGGGAAAAAAAAATCACACAATAATAATCAGTATGTTGATGGGGCTCAATATTTTTAATGTGTTGCTATTGTCTCATTTTAGGGTTTCTCTGTCTACCTCTTTTCCTCTGTCTTCCACTCTCTCCCTCCCTCCCTCCCTCCCTCAATGTCAGTCCGCTGATTTATGGCTCTGTTTAAGCGAAGGCCGCACGTCTCTCCCGACGCCGCTATTTGTTTCAACCCTGCTTCATTTTTCCACTCTCCCCACTCTGAAGCCAACGAGGAACCAACAAAAATTAACCCTTGGCTCACGCTTGCTCGACAAAGTGTGTTTTGCGGCTCTCCTCATGGTTGTGTGTGCTTCAGAGGAACTTGACGGGACTTCACCGAGCTCCACTGACAGAGTGCTGAGCAGAACCAGCCCTCTTCTGTTGTTGTTGGGAGCATGCTAGCGATATAGAAAAATGACGTGCCACAAGGATGCCATTAATAATGTTCAGGGGCAAGGTTGGAAAAATGGCCGACGTCACAAGGCCCTCTTATCAGCCTAATTTCATAAGAGGAATCCATGTCTGAGCAGGGAAAAGTGGCTATTTTTCCTACTCCTTTATATTGTAAACAGCCATTACATGCAAAGGTATACAAGCCAGCTCTGGCAGTAAGTGGATATGAATTTCAGCCCCAACCATTCTTTTATATCAGTCCCTTTCACAAACACTTTGACATAATCGCAAGATCAGACATGCCTTCTCTTCCCCAGCACTTGGGCTCAGACTGCGACGTAATTCACTGCATTTTCTTGATGAGACTTTTTTCTAATCTTCCCTTTGTGACACTGAAAATTAGTTTTTATAGATTTAGCTGCAAAATAAAGCAATTGTTTGACTAAATCAAAGAGGCAGCTGGAGCCACAATTACATATTGTGAGCGTGATTGTGTTGCCATTGATTCTAAAAGTCCCAAGCATTGCGAGGGATGTGTCTGTCTCGGCTTTGTATATTCTATCTTTTTTTCTCCCCCTGCTACCAGTCATTATTGCACTACATTCATATGTCTCTCTGTCTTTGTGGTAGGCTGGCATGGAGAGGGTTGTTGTTTACCCCGGTAAGCTGCCCATTGTCTATGATAGGAATTCCCTTTGGGAGGGAGAACCACCGGAACAAGGCTCAGAACAACGTAAAAAGCTGAACACAGAGAATCCAGAAAAGCATTGGTGGGGCCTCTGTGCATCCACTGGGAACTGCTGTAAGATGGTCATGGGAATGGAGGTGGTGGTCAGAGGGAAACATTAAAAGGGAATTAAAGAGAGGGCAGCAAGCTGGGACTTACAGGTGAGACAAATTCTAATACAAATAGGATGAAAGCGAAAAAGCAAAAAGCGAAACAAAAAAAAACTAGATCAATAGAATTATTGTAGCATTATTTGTGAGGGTACATGCACGTCATATAAAAGGAATTAAAATAAGAATATTATAAAACTATTCTACTATTATGTATAACTAAACACCCTGTTGTTTTGGCCATTATGGTTTAAAGATATAAATTAGATAAAGACAAATGACATGAGAGTTCCATAAGAGTGAGCCCAGTTAACGATTGACAGTAAGCCCCATCTACCCCATTATTTGGAACCGGAACCAGTACCAAGCTGAAACCACTTGTGATAACAGACAATACCACAGCTTTACTTCTCTACTTTTTTATTATTATGATTATTATTATTATTATTATTATTATGATTATTATTATTATTATTATTATTATTATTATTATTATTATTATTATTGTTGTTATTATTATTATTATTATTGTTATTATTATTATTATTATTACTACCCCACCCCTCACCTAAAGACAACCCCAGCACCTTCCTGCCACCCAGTAAAAAAAGAGGAGGCTAGACAATGGATGGATGGGTTGGTGGGTGGATTATTATTATCATTATTACACGTTTTAATGTCTTGCCAAACATAAGAATGACATTAAGCAATGTTTTAACAATTTATACATATCTCAATCTAAGTCAATTCTAAAACGAAGCTTCCTGTATGACCTCATCCTCCTGCATCTTTTTCGGTGCAGTCAATGTGGACTTTAGGCCCGATGTGCCTGGAGCTGCAACAGAAGATGTGCCCCAGCTCAGGTGTGTCGGTAGCGGGTGCGGGGTTCTGACAGGATGGGTTAGTCTTCTGGCTAGATGTGACTTGACAGTGGTGAAGCTCGCAGGGCTCAGCAGGCAGGTTGGGTGCTGCGGGCCTCATAGTGAGCCAAAAGGATAAAATGGACAGAGCACAGAGAAGAGCGCTGACTCACATCTCCAGTCAAGCAGGATGAACTGTTGTTCAATCAGCATTGCTTCATATTGTTGTGCTGTTTTACAGGCGGGCAGCCTAATAGACTGTGTTAGTTTTATACTTTAAATGAACATTTCAGTCTTCTCAGGGCTATCCAAAAAGAAATACACATCAACATTATCATCATCTTTTTTCTCAGTTTAATTGAGAATCACTCCTATTCTTGAAAGGTGCCTTTTAGGAGCAGTGCGGTTCTCTGAAAGATGTTTAAATGCCATTGGCAATGGCGGACAGGGATGTAAAGTTCAGTGGAACAGAGCCTAATGCCTTTTTAAGGTGAGCCATTTCAGCATGCAAACGCATTTGTATACGTCTGCGTGTTTACCCGCAAAGGGAGGGAGGTGACCTTTCCATGCAGAGATGGTGTCTGCATGGAACTGCTGCTCGCTGAATCCTAATGGCTCCACAGCCATCCTAATACTTGCCAAAACACGTGGCTGCAAATTGTTTTTTTTTTCATTCCTGAAATTGAGTGACTGAAAGCGTAATAATCTGAAATTAAGTCAGAGGAATGAAAGTGTGTGATTAAGGATCAATATATCAGCTTTTAGGTGTATCATAAGGATTTATTGACTTATACTTCACAGTGTCTTGTTTTGTGCCTAAATGACATCCGTTTTAGTGAGACTCAGTAATCAAAAGCGAACTTTCCGTTTCTTTAAGTGTGAAGTAGTTCATGCTATAAAGTTTTATTGTGTAAATCCACATAACAAAGTACGCTAAAAAACTGACAAGTAGACTCAACTCGGTACAACAGTATCATTAGCGATGGTTGTGCTCTGACTGAGGGTGAGGTAGAGGTCTCCCAGTCAACATGGCTTCCTGCCTCCTACTGCTCTGTGGATCATTAGGAAAATGAATGATTGGAGGGTCTCTCTCTCTCTCTCTCTCTCTCTCTCTCTCTCTCTCTCTCTCTCTCTCTCTCTCTCTCTCTCTCTCTCCAGTTCCTGTTGTGTATGTGTGTGATTTCAGTGCCAGTGGGCAGCCTGATTACTCTGCTCTGTCTCCTACTTACCTGCTGGCCCACCGACTTACCTTCGGCATACTAACTCTGTTCACTTCCTCCTTCTCCCACACACACACACACACACACACACACACACACACACACACACACACACACACACACACACACACACACACACAAGTCCTTGTACTTCTATCTTTGTGAGGACTTTCAAAGGCATAATGCATTACCATACCCTTTCCCTTACCCTAACCATCCCAACTAACCCCTCTGACCCTAACCTTAACCCTGGTCCAATTCTAACACCAACCTGAAAACATAGTCTTAATCTATGTTGTGAGGACCAGCCAAAATGTCCTCACTTCCCAAAACTGTCCTCACTTTGCTAGCAGAATGCAAATTTGGTAGACAGTATATCAAATACAAGAACACAGACATGAACACACACACACACACACACACACTGAAACACGTACACACACGGAAGGAATCACAATAATTTGTCTACATTTATCTCCACAAAACTTCTGAATGTATCATAATCTGACAGATGATTCTAGGCCAGTAAATCTATTCCTCAGGGTATCTATGTAACTTTGAAGAAAGAAAGGAAAAAAAAACCCAAACCCTTTACCTTCAAAAAAAATCACTACCTTTTTTCTCTCTCTTTTTTATATGAGTGTACCCAATTGTATACTTCAAGGAAAATAGCATGCACACATTTTCAAACCGCTATAGATTCGGGAAAAAACCCTGAAAGATGAGAGAAATTACAGCAACCATGATTGATGTCAGGGGAGCAAATCAGAGCAAGGAGCTGGAGATTTTTCACTTCTGCTCTGGTGTTTCTGAGAGATGTTCCTATTGACAAACAGGAGAAAATGTTGGTGGACACGGTGTGTGTGTGTGTGTGTGTGTGTGTG
>BJFM01001699.1:9521-21332 GCA_016586285.1 Arothron firmamentum
GGGGGGGGGGGTGTCAGAAAACCAGTCAGTATCTGGTGTGACCACCATTTGTCTCATGGAGTGTAACAGATCTCCTTCACATACAGTTGATCAGGTTATTGACTGTGGCCTTTGGAATGTTGGTCCACTCCTCTTCAATGGCTGCGTGAAGTTGCTGGATATTGGCAGGAACTGGAACACGCTATTGCATCCAGAGCATCCCAAACATGCTTAATGGGTGACATGTCCGGTCAGCATGCTAGCCATGCAAGAACTGGGATGTTCATGTCGCACGTCCCCAACATGAGGTTATGGTCGTGGATGAATGGTACAACAATGGGCCTCAGGATCTCGTCACGGTATCTCTGTGCATCCAAAATGCCATCAGTAAAATGCACCTGTGTTCATTGTCCATGACGTACGCCTGCCCATACTATAACCCCACCACCACAATGGGCCACTCGATCCACTACAATGACATCGGCAAACCGCTGACCCACGTGACGCCACACATGCTGTCTGCCATCTGTACTGAGCAGTGAAAACCAAGACTCATCTGTGAAGAGAACACCTCTCCAACATACCAGACGCTATGGAATGTGAGCATTTGCCCACCCAAGTTGGTTACAACGACGGACTGCAGTCAGGTTGAGACTCCGATGAGGACGACGAGCATGTAGATGAGCTTCCCTGAGATGGTTTCTGACAGTTTGCGCAGAAATTCTTTGGTTATGCAAACCGATTATTGCAGCAGCTGCCTGGGTGGCTAGTCTCAGACGATCATGGAGGTAAACGTGCTGAATGTGGGGGTCCTGGGCTGGTGTGGCTACACGTAGTCTGTAGTTGTGAGACCAGTTGGGTGTATTGCCAAATTCGCCTCTGGAGACATCTTATGGCAGAGAAATGACCATTCAGTTCACGGGCAAAAGCTCCAGTGGACATTCATGCAGTCAGCATACAACTGCACGCCCCCTCAGAACTTCGCGTTGTCTGTGGCATCGTGCTGTGTGATCAAACTGCACATATTAGAGTGGCCTTTTATTGTGACCAGTCTATGGCACACCTGAGCAATATTCATGCTGTCTAATCAGCATCTTCATATGCCACTCCTCTGAGGTGGAATGGACTATTTTGGCAAAGGAGAAGTGCTCCTTAACACAGATTTAGACAGATTTGTGAACAATATTTGAAAGAAGCAGGTCTTTTGTGTATATAGAAAATGTTTTAGATCTTTGAGTTCAGATCATGAAAAATGGGAGCAAAAACAAAAGGGTTGCATTTTTGTTCAGTATAAATGCTAGTATTAAAGAGGGGGCGCAGTATGTTACTTGCACAAAACCACCACTTGGTGGTGCCAAAGTCAAGCATGTCCTGATTGTACACAGAGCAGGTTTAAAGTGCTGACAAGCTTGAAGTTTCAGTACTTGGAGGTACAGTTGATTCACATGCCAGGACTGAGGCAATGGTCCCCCAAACTTGAACATGTTTCCCATACGATTCCAGGCAAGAAATGCTGGGCCAGAAAAGAATTCCTCAATCTCTGATTGGTTCAGTCCCACAACTCGGTATACCTACAACAGGGACACAGCAAAATGATAAATCACTTTCACAAAATCAAGATATGAGACATGTATCATAAAGATGCTTTCGCATATATTTGGGACACCTGTTACACATTTCCAATGTACCTCTTGCCACAGGGCCTCTTGGCCAGTAAAAGCCAGGGGTAGATTTATTCCATTAAGTGCCATCCAGTCGATCTCTCTCTCCCATCTTGGCCAGTCCCACCACACAGATGAATAGCTAAAAGTGCAGACGTTCTGGTAATAGCGGAACCTGAACACAGACACATAAGTAAGCCATTCAGAAAAGTGCCATTTTAATTATTTGTCTCTTTTTCCTGTTAGTCTGTAACTCTGCCTAGTTTAGTTTAGTTTATTTGGTGGTTCAGTGACTAAAATATAGTGCAAAAATTAATGCAACATAGCAAAAATTAATTGCATATATTTTGGGATTTCTAATTGTTTTTCTTTTAAAATGTTAAGTACAACATGATTCCATGTTTTGATCTATTACTGTAAAAAGCTATATTATAAACATTTATTAAAAATCATCATCATCATTTCATTTATTTCTGGTTTCTCATAAACAAACAAAAATAATCACACACATAAATATTATTCAAGAACCAAAAAAAAAAAAGGAATAGGAAGAAGCTCATGGTTTATCTTTGCCCACCCTTTAATATATCAAAATTAATTAAATGGAGATCAACAATACAGAATAATACAATTACTGTTTCCCCTTTTTCCCAAATAAATCTCAGGCCTTAAATCAATTCACATTAATCACTGATCACTTTACATTCTTTTTCTTTGAAAATGTGTAAAAATTAATAGATCTAGTAATCTCTGTGCACTGAAGTGAATATTTTTGGATAACTCTGTTTTTAATTTTTAAAAATTATTTCTCCTTTTTTCAGGAATGTATCACCGACAGTGAGAAACATATTTTAATGGGTTCCAACCTTTTGATCCATTGTTGAAAAGATGCACAAACATCAACTTATACAGCATAAAATGCAGGTCATTGTCCTGACCCCAAAATATCAAGAATTCTATTCTTTTTTTCTCATGCAAAGGCAACACCAAATTTTGTTAACACATTGCCTTTGCGACTACTTCAGAAGATTTGTATAGCAGCAAATGGGCACTTGTAGTTGTCACAATAAAAAGGCTCTTTTTTTGTTGGTGGTGATGTGACTGATGATTTTCTATCAGTATATACTATCAAAATAAATATACCAAACACCTATAGTACATAAATCCTATAGGATCCTAAAAGATCCTGCAAATAATCACTGGAGGCTCCAGTGACCTCTGCAGACTGCTTTCTGACAAACATTTAAGTTTGGATCATATACTTTAACACCACTGAATATTCAATTCAGAACCCTTACCTAAGCAAGAGGAGCAGGAAATATTTAAATGCTGCTAAAACACAAGTGGAAACAAGTAAATGTGAGTACGCACTTTCGGTAACATGCTATTAGATGCTTCACTACTTTACAGTCATGGGAAAACGAAAGTGTGCCAGACTTACTATGTCTTCTTTCCCATATTGACATAACTAGGGTGAACTGATGCAAGTCTAATGCCCAACGAATAGTTGAAAGGAAGCACCCAGTCATAGTACAAGTGTCTATAGTGCACACAGGAAACAATGAAAAATAATGTGACAAGCCTCCATTTTTCATGCACCCCTGCATTTTGCTGTGGTGTGCAGAGCTGAGCAGAGACTTTCATGCCAACAGAATTCAATCTCTCAGGCAACTCTATGGCTTCAGTAGCAACATGTCATTTATACCAAAACAATCCATCCCTGATCAGCGATGAACACTTGACCCCTAATTGTAAAACAACATTAACGTCTCCATCTCTATAAAGTACCAAATAAGAGTGTGACCAGATAGCCTGAGTTTCATGCAACAGTGGAGCAGAACAGGAATAAATCTAGAGCAGGACCAGGCTCATATTTGGGGACCGTATTTTTATAAAGTGTTATTCAGCATCATGTTGTGGAGGTATTTTTTATTATTATTATTATTTTTTTTCCAGTTTCTGAGTATCTGGCATTCTAGTACAGATACAGAGCTTCAAACATTTAAGGACATAAATGTGATGATGCTGACTATTGAGGTGTTCAAGCTTGAAAAAAAAAAGAATAATGATTCTTTTGCATAAGAATCATTATCCTTTTTGGAATAATTATTAGAATCATATTATTCTTTATGGATTAATGCTAAAATATCATGATATTTTAGCATTAATCCATAAAGAATAATATGCTATTTTCATTATCAGCAATACGGTTAATTTTGAGCAACATTAATTTATGAAACCCTGATTTGGAATTCCTCAGGACCTTAGATGGGGCTAAAATTTCTCTTTAAGACAGTGACCTTAAGCATACAGGCACAGCCACGCAGGACTGGCTTAGGGACAGCTCTGAATGTCCTCAAGTGGCCCTGATAGAGCACTGGCTTGAACCCAATCAAAGATCTCTGGACCTGAAAACCAGCCCCCATCCAACCTGACAGAGCTTGAGGGACAATATGTATTCAAATCCAAAGCCTGTGGAATCGTGACCACAATGTTGCTAAACCAGCCGAAGGGTCTGAACACTGTATTTGTCAATGCAATATTTAAATTAATAGACATATATTATATATTAATCAACATGCAAATTTTACATGTCAAAACCAGATTGTAGCTTCATTTGTCCTTCACTTGTCCTTTTGTGCAGAGGGTATAATTTATCTATAAAAGATTTGAAATCACTAATAACCAGGTTCTTGTACTGCATCAATCACAGACTCATGTCAGTAGACGATTGTCACATCACGATGCTTATTCAGCATCACGTTTTTGACTAGAAGGCCCCACTTATCTTGGATTCTAATTCATCTAGTGGCACAACATCTAAAAATACAGTTTTAGGTGAATCTCTAGAAGCTGCACTTTTAAGTATTACCTTGACCTCTCCAATTACGAGTGTGTCTCATGTTGGAATGAAGAATCCTGACAATATTTACGCCTTTCTGTTTTGAGTGCGAAAGTCACTTTTGACCTAATGTTTTGCTTTCTTTGCTTGTTTTCCCTGTGCCTATCTGCATCAGTTCATGCGAGACTTTTTCTAAACAGTTGATGCCATGCCATGATGGTGTTCTACAATTGAAAACCTTTTTCCTCATAGCTCGTTGACATTTATCATCCTGCTCAGATGTAACCGAGTGTAAACGTGGGGACGCACTGACCTCACTGAGCAACGGCGACAGCTGGTTTGTGAGGCATCCACCTGCAACCCAATTACCACCACCTTCATAGTTTATCATGCCATCTGAAGACCCTTTATGTTATACAGGGGCAACATCAGGCTCATAGCACAGCCCTGCTGTAAGTGTGGTATGACAACACCAGGTTCGATCACATGACCTCTTTTTCTCCTGGATCATGAATACAGCCATGTACACGTTATTAATATGCATTTTTTCTCTAATTATTTTCATTTGGTTTTGTTTAAATCTACATGTGCAGAAGAAGGGTCAGCATGTCAAAGAATTTAATGATAGTAAAAGGACACATAATCTCTGGGAAATTGCAGGAGAACCTTTTTTACAGGACAGACATTTTACAACAATTGGACATATACAGGGATTTAAAAGGCTCATGAGACACCTCTCTGATTCCATAAAAATGTTGACCACTGAAATCAATTTACAATAATTTAGGGTTTCCACTAGATACGTCTCCGTCCGGCCGTTCCCGCTGGATGCGTCTGGATGGACGGAGCACGCCGCAAACATCTCGCACAATCCACCGTGTGCGAGACAGGAAGTCAGGTGCGAAGAGAAAATAAAACATCCGGGAAATTGTCAAAATAAAAGGTCCCGTAGTTAGAGCGATCTTTTTCAACAGGACGCCGAAAACGACATCACATATAACCGCGCGATATAAGATTTCCACTCTAATTGTTTCGGATATTTCTTTCCACGCCATGTCTTTTTTAACATTGTCCTTATAAAAAGGATGTGAAAAATCGTATATCATACTGTGGTTTTGCACTTCTATGATGAGTCTAATGACACGACTCCCGCAGGACCAATTACCTGTGGCGGCGGGCCCAATCGCACCCAACTGCCTGTGCTAGATTGTTGCGGCCTGCTCCGTCCGTCCGTTCAAAATAGAAGCGATGCGTATTTTTCCGGATGGTGATGGGAGCCCTCCGTCCAGCCGAGGATAGAGCCGCAGCCAGTGGAAACAGACTCATTGACTTGAAAGGACTCTAATCAGGACGGAAGGGCGGACGGAGACGCAATGCATCCAGTGGAAACGGGGTAAAGGTTTGCACTTACACTCACGTTCATACACTGACAACAGAGAAAAACTCACACTACGAAATCATTAACCATCACACACAGACTCAAAGACCAGAGAGGCAGCACTGAGAGCAGTTTAGGTTTCACCCCCGTTTCCACTGGATGCGTTGCATCTCCGACCGTCCGTCTGGCCTGATTAGATTCCATTCAAGTCAATGCGTCTGTTTTCCACTGGCTGAGGCTCCATCTGCGGCTGTACGGAGGGCTCCCGTCGCCCTCCGGAAAAATACGCCTGCCACCATGACGTTACCAGGTAATAGGTCCTGCAGGAGTCGTATCATTATAGACTCATCATAGAAGTGCAAAGCCACAGCATTATAAACGATTTTTCACATCATTTAATAAAGAAAAGGTTAAAAAAAAAAAGACATGGCGTGGAAAGAAATATCCGAAACAATTGGAGTGGATGGTAACTAAGTGAACTCTTATATGAGCGGTTGTACATGATGTCATTTTCGGCGTCCTGTCGAAAAAGATCGCTCTAAATACGGGACCTTTTATTTTGACAATTTCCTGGATGTTTTATTTTCTCTTCGGAACCGACTTCCCGTCTCGCATGCGGTGGATTGTGCGAGATTGTTGCGGCGTGCTCCATCCGTCCAGACCAGACCTGGGCAAACTACGGTCCGCGGGCCACATCCGGCCCGCCTGAGGCCAATCATAAACAACATAAATCAAACAAAGGTCTGTATTTTTTAAATTTTATTTTGAAATTCAATTTTGAAAAGCATTATGTTACGGCACTTTTGCGTGAACGTATGTGCGTGTGGAGTGAATGTTAACAGCGAGAAGTGATGCTAGCGTTGTCCCCCTGTGATGTCGGCTCACGCTAAGAAAAGTTGATAAGGAATGCCGTGTTTTCGACAAGACATGGACTGTCAAATATTTCTTTACAGAAGTTAAAGGTGAAGCAGTGTTCTTAATTTGTGGTACAAAGGTTGCTGTGTTTAAAGATTATAATCTGAATCGCCACTACACGACCAAGCATGAAGATAAATACAGAAATCTGTCTAATGAAGAGCGTGCAAAGGAGTCTGATGAATTGCTTACAAAACTACAAGCCCAACAAGGACTTTTTACCAAACTTCACATCTCCAGAAATGCAGCCGTCAGGACAAGTTATGTCATTTCTCACAAAATCACCAGAAAGAGTAAGGCGTTTTCTGATGGAGAGTTCATTAAGGAATGTTTATTGGACTCTGCTGCGCTGATCTGCCCGGAAAAAAGGGTGCATTTGAGAGCGTTTCACTCTCCCGACGCACTGTAACGAGGCGGATTGAGGACATCGCCGGCAACTTAGAGCTTCAGCTGAAGAACAGGGCGGCCAACTTTGACTGTTTTTCTCTGTTTTTGAATGAGAGCTGCGACGTACGTGACACCGCCCAGCTACTCATCTTTTTACGTGGGATAACTGCAGACTTTCAAATCACGGAGGAGTTGGCAGCCGTGCAGTCGATGAAAGGGACAACCACTGGAAGTGACTTGTTCAGAGAGGGAAGTGCATGTTTGGACATGTTAGGACTCAAATGGGACAAGCTTGCAGGTGTGACAACAGATGGTGTCCAAATCTGACGGGGAAAAATGTTGGACCTTTAAAGAGAATGCAGGATAAATTGACAGAAATTAACCCTGTGCAGAAATTGACATTTTTGCATTGTATTATACATCAGGAAGTGTTGTGTAAGACAGTGTTAAAAATGAAACATGTTGTTGATGCTGTGACTAATACAGTTAACTTCATCAGAGCGGGAGCATTAAATCACGGTCAATTTGTTGCATTTTTGGAGGAAAATGAGACTGAACATGGTGACATAAGATATCACTGCACTGTTAGGTGGCTCAGCCTTGGCAAGGTACTGAAAAGTGTCTGGGACCTGAGAGACCAGATTCAGGATTTCTGTGTCAACAAAGGTCATGACGTCCCAGAACTTTCAGATAAAGACTGGGTGGCAGACCTCAGATTCACTGTGCATATGACTGCCCTAATGAACGAACTAAATGTCAAACTGCAGTGCAAGGGCCTTTTTGTGCATGAGATGTACAGTGCCGTGAAGGCTTTCATGAGAAAATTGCAGCTTCTCTCAAGCCAAGGGAAGAACAACATTCTGACCCACTTGCCAACACTAAAGGAAGCCAAAAGACCAGGTGATCACCTCCAAAAGTACCCAACCATATTAGAAGCACTGCATGCAGAGTTTTCGAGGTGATTTCAAGATTTGAAAGATGAGAGTGAAATGCACATGGTTTCTTCTCCCTTCAACTGCAGTGTGGATGATGCACCAAGTGAAGTGCAGATGGACCTGCAGTCTGACATACTTCTGGCAGAGCACTTCAGGTCAGTCTCACTGCTGGACTTTTACTCCTCTCTCAAAGAGGAGAACTTTCCACAACTGAGGAGGCATGCTCAGAGGATCCTAGTCCTCTTTGGATCTACCTATTAACTGGGAACAGACATTCTCAGTGATGAAGTTAAACAAATCCAAACACAGATTCTCTATGACTGATGACCACCTGTCAGCTGTCCATCGCATTGCCACTTCAGACATTCAGCCAGATTTCAATGCCCTTATTCAAGCCCAGAACAGACTGGATTATTCTCACTGAAGAGGTAACATGAGGTGGAAAACATTAACAGTTATTGTTTGTTGTATTGCTGTAGTTCTGTAAATTTGTTAAGTTGTTTGTTGTTTTTCATTGTTTGTGAAGATTGAAGGGTTAGAAATAAATTGCACTGATTCAAAAATTGTTTTTTTTTTTCTAATTTGACCTATTCTGTACACCACAATTTCACATAACCTAAAATAAATATTTACAGAGAGCTTTATTCTTCTGATTATCAGTACCAGCTATTCAAAATATTTAATTTAAAGCGTTTTACAATGGAGGAAAGTTGTTGCCCCCCATACACAAATCAGGTTTCTCATGTGGCCCCTGGTAAAAATTAATTGCCCACCCCTGGTCCAGACGCATCCAGTGGGAACGGCCGGACGGAGACGCGCGCGTGCGCGCGCGCGTATGAGTGAGCATACACAAACAAACATGCAAACCTTATAAACATATAAACACAAATACACACATAAGATTTAGTAGTACAAACACAAATACACATTAAATTTTGGAGTAACAATTTTATGACTTCCGTAGCTGAAACGCTCACAATTACCTGTGTCAATCACAACACACCACTCATCTTGGTGATAGTTCACACTTCGAAAAATCAAGTTACAATAAAACAAACCTGTGCGGAGTGTTGATGCGCAGGACGCCGGTGAGCTTTGGCAGAGGTCGGGGAAGAGCCAACTGGTCACCAGACCAGGAAACGTGACAGTTGCAGAAATACTTCATATAGTTGTAAATCCCAGAAGCCACAGCCACGCCACTGCTGCCAGAGGCCACGATCTTGTTGTTTTTGGTGGACCTGAGCTCGCACAAATCTAGGGTATCGTTGGAAAGGCTCCTGTTGACTGTTACAATGAAATCCTCTGATCTGTCCCCGAGCAGCCGCTTCAGAAGCCCCGACACCGCTTTGCCCTGCGCCTTGTCGCTGACTGACGGCTTGATGTGATCCAGAGTGGGAAACTTAAAGCAAGCGTTAGTACAGAGAAAGTAGATAACGACCAGAAGTAAAGTTATACCGTCCCTGGTTGACATTTTGACGCGCAGTGTACTCAAATCGAACTCTGGTCCCCTCACCTCACTTTTCAAAACTACCTTTTGCAGTATTTGCACAAAATAAGGAAGCGTTTGGTCGCTGAGGGGCCGCCGACCAATCAGAGGACTAGAACGCCTTCCTCCATGAGAGAATCCAACCAATAACTGAGCGGAGTTCCCGAGAAGGCTTGATTTTCATGTGATCGCTGCCATTGTACTATAATATTAGAAAAGTGGCCTGATTTCAGGATCAAATGAGATTACGCAAATAGAACTCCTTTTCAACCTTAACATATTTACACACAAATAGGCAGTCAACATACAATAAACCGGTGGGCTTTCAAACTTTTTTGCCCAAGGCACACTAAAGGCCAACCCAAAATCTCAAGATACACCTGTAAACATATCCATGCAATGTCTTAATTTACTTATATTAAATAAAACAAACAACTATGACAATCATTTCTTAACAAATATTAATCAACATTTTTTTTTTCAACAGAACATTTGTAAAATTGCATTAAGGCAATTAGGTGCATTCAAAACCACAGGTCATTAGAAAAAGTGGACCTGTAAAACTTGTGGAATACAAAGGAAACACTTCATTTTATTGGATATGTTGTAATTGAATTGCACTTTGAATGGAAAGGGATTTTGATTTATATTAACAGAGTGCATTGAATGTAGTGAACACATATTTGTCTAAAATTGGAAATGAAAGGAATGCAATGAGACAAAAAGCTATTTGTTGGGCAAAATATCTCGCAGCCATACCTATGCATTTAGCTTTATCTATCCACTTTTAGCTGAATGCAAAATTGTAGTTAGATCCTGTTTAACAGAGAGATCTACTGTTGCCCCTCATATAGTATAAACCAGAAAGCCAGCTCGCATAGATAAGTGGTGGGAAAAGAGGAAGTTTCTCACTAGTGTGTAGAGATGTTTGGATACTCTGACGCTGCAGCCAACCAAAACTGATCCAGACAGAGCTCACTGATTTGGCCATTAACCATCCACACTGCCTCATCCAACACCTCAGCCAACTCTAGGAATGTTTTAGCAGCTAATACCTCCCAATACAGAATAAAGTGGTTTGTGACAATTTTGATATTTTTTGTTTTTATCCTTGCAATAAATCCTCTCACTCTCCCTGTCATACATGCAGCACCATCTGTGCAAACACTCATGCATACATTCCAGGTCAGACATTTCTCTTTTAAAGAGTTATCAGTCACACTGAATATTAGTTATCAGTCACCCCACTTACGTCAGTGGATTCATTTATTTGTAGAGAAAATCTCATTCGTAGTTTCTCTGACAGGTTTTTCTCTATGTCCCCTAACATGTTGTCAATTTTTCTTTTTTTTTTGTGTTATCTAAAAAAAGGTATTTTTGGTGCATTTGGACCGAACATGACACCTGCTACTTTTTTCTGCTAACTGGCTTCCATCTTTTTATCACATACTTTTACACAATCTAACAATCATTATTTCTGGTTTTGGTGCATTCATTGAAAGAAATCTAGGCTTCTGTCTGCGAGGAAGGAAGACTTTGTCTCCAGGTGTCTCTTAAGCTTCTCAGGCACCATGTTACTGGTAACCTCTCCCGATAGATGACTGAGGAAAAAAAACCAGAGAAAATGTCTCTATATTGAAATGCCTTAAAGAAATGTCTCTGTCTATTGAAATGCCTTGTCAGCTAGTAATTTCTGTGTATTAGGAACGTCTGCCTCCTCTTCCTACCTGGGACGGTGCCTTGTAGTCTCCCTCTTCTCCCCTACCTCCTGTCTCTGATTAACATCTTAATCAGAGACCTGCCTTGATCCTGGAGTCCACACAAATGGCATTGTTTTTCCCTTCCTACCCCCTACTGTCTTGTGTGCCCCCTTTCCTAATGTCTTTCCCATCCTTGACCAACACCTTCATCAAGGAACCTGTATCCATGCTCCTTGATCTTGGGCCTATGCCCAAATGGCACGACCCCCTGCTTAGACCTTATTGTCTCCCCTGTCTTCCCGGTTCCTGTGTGTACTGATGTAGGAGGAGGAGGAGGAGGAGGATGAGGATGAACTTTATTAATCCCTTGGGAAGACTCCCTCAGGGAAATTAAGGATCCAGCAGCAATTGGATAGCAGCATACAGGGCAAAAGCACTCAGAGTGTCAAAAGTAGAAAGTAAGACAATTTACAATATAATATAAATCTAAATATAAAATATAAAATATACAGATGTGCAAAGTATTGC